>PVJH01010428.1:0-73780 GCA_004026705.1 Nesogale talazaci
GCTGACGCCTGTCAGCCCCATGGGTGCTCACCAGTCTGCTGTTTTATCCATCGATCGCCAGGTCTTTTTTCCGGGTGATGTAGCTTCACTCCTCTTTCATCACTAACATGTAAGCCATCTAATGAAGGTGAAAGAGGTGAAAGAGAGCATGTGTTTCATTTTGTATGGTGGACAGAGAGGTGACTTCCTGGCACTGGGAAGGACCCGGCTACTAACCCCACAGCTGGAGGTTCACACACACCCTGAGGAGCCTCAGCAGAAATGTCTAGCAGCCTACTTCTAGAAGACACCGGCCATCAAGAATCCTTCCTGCGGACGGAGTGCCGCACTGCTCACCAGGGTCCAGGGTCACCACAAGTTGTCATCAATTTGACAGCAACCAGTCTGCGTGTTTCATGCTTGGGTTTGCTTTGCTTATAAGAGTGGAGTTGATACCAGGGGCTCAAGTAGAAAACATGTGTTTTGAGAATGATGTTGGCAACAAATGAACCAATGTGCTTGACACGATGACTGGATGGATTGTGATAACAGTTGTATGAACCTCCAATAAAATGATTTAAAAAAAAGAGTGGAAGATGGTTTGGGACATCTTCTGCCATTGCCTTTTGTTTCTCTTGTGGTTTTAGTTGTTGTTGAGGTGGTTGGGGCTGATTCTAGAAGGGTCATGGAGAGGAGATGAGCCAGTAAGGGTACAATGTAACAACAACGAAAGCTACAACTTTCCTCTACCTCTTAAATGCTTCTACCCCTCCACCCCCCACAATGGTGATCCTAAGTCTGCCTTACAAATCCTAGACTAGAGGATGTACACTGGTACAGATAGGAACTGGAAACAAAGGGAATCCAGGACAGATGATCCCTTCAGGACCAGTGGTGAGAGTGGTGATACCGGGAGATTAGAGGGAAAGTGAGGTAGAAAGGGGGAGCCAATTACAAGGCTCTACATATAACCCCCTCCCTGGGGGGTGGTCAACAGAAAAGTGGGTGAGGGGAGACATAAGTCTTGTAAGACAAGGAAAAATAATGATTTACAAATTACCAGGGGGGAGGGAGGGGAAAACTGAGGAGCTGATACCAGGGGCTCAAGTAGAAAGCAAATGTTTTGAGAATGATGACAACCAATGTACAAATGTGCTTGACACAATGGATGGAAGGATGGATTGTGATCAGAGTTGTATGAGCCCCTGATAAAATGATATACAAATACAAATAAAAAGAAGAGTGGAAGATGGTGCCATCCATCTTGTGTTCGTTGTCACAGTGGGCTGAGCTTTGAGCTGGAATAGGAAGGACAAAATTGAGAGCCAGGACAAACCCCAATCCCAAGGGCAGAAACTGCTGGCGTCTGCGTTCCTACGAGCATCTCCCAAAGCCTCATCAGGGCCAGGCCTGAGCATCCATGCTGTGGAGAGACCTTTGGTCATCAGGCTTTGCTCTAAGAGCCAGGCTCGGTGATGCTTGGATCCCCATGAGTTTCGGCTGAGAAGAGTTTTCTACATTCCTGTGGACGTTGGTGTGTCAGTGCCTTATCTGTGTTGAGTAGTCTTCCTCTTCCAGCTATATTTAAAACAAGCTTCTAGATCACAGAGCCATTTGTAATAAATTGGTTTTGAATCAGAGTGTGAGTATGTCATTCAGCAGAGTGTCGATGCCAGCTTTCTTTCATGGACACTGAGGACCCCGCTGAGCCCTCCTTCATTGTGTCTCCTCAGAATACCAGCCCCAGAGCGTACATCTCTGCACTGCCAGGGAAGCGCAACCCATCAGAACACAGACCTCTGCACTGCCAGGTAAGCACAACCAATGAGAACACACACCACTGCACAGCCAGGTAAGCACAACCCATTTCCAGTGACCACGACTGAGCAAAGATGGTCCGTATCACACTGTGGCCACCTATTTGTTTGGGCTCCTTGGCATTTTACTTTGCCCTTTGGTGCTTACATGAATTTGTTCAACTGAAAAATGAGAACAATATTCTTTTTCTTTCTTTTTTTTTTTTTTTTTTTTGTGGGCATCACTGCCTCTATTGGTCTTGGGCGCTACCCAGAGCCGCTTCTGAGAGCCGCCGCTGGATTGGAACCGCCAAGCCCGCGGGCTGCAGTTCCGCACTCAACCATTTATGCCATTGGGGCTCAGCTTGAGAACAATATTCTTACACCTCACAATGATGAATTAAATATGATAATGTGTGGAGAAATGCCCACCAGATGCTTGGCACATCGACTGTGCTGAAGGAATGATACATTTTTAAGGAGACTTGGGGGAATCCCAAACCATGAATCACTCCTGGCACAAGTAAGGCAGCGGATTCACACCCACTGCTCTGGAGTCCCGTGCTGTAGCTGGGGGGGGGGCACATGGTGGCTCCAGAGTCCTGTGCTGTACATACTGAGAGTCTTTCAGTACGTGCATGTGGCTCCGAAGCAAACTTGAAAAAAATTTTGAAAGGAGAGTATTCAAATGATGGTGATTTCATTTGTTTCCAGAAATATGTTGAGGACTCTCGAATCGTTTCTAAACATATGTGAGGGCAGGATTGGCTCTTCTGTCTTAAAAGTTGGCCAGCCCCTGTCCTGGCAGAGAGAGCAGGACAGCTCCCTGGGGTTTCTGAGACTGGACGACCTTATGGGAGAAGACAGCCTCATCTGTTTCTCATCGAGCAGCTGGTGGATTTGAGATATGAACCTTTTGGTTAGCACCTCAGCTCTTACTCACCATGACCCAGGGTACCTAACTGAGCTGACAGCCACCTAAGGTTCAGAAAACAAAGCAGTGTGAATTTATGGGTCAAACATGTTAAAGGTCAGCATATTGCATTAAAGGACTTTTAAGACATCTCACTACTGCTCAGTAATAGTCTCATGTTACTGTCTCACTCAATTCTTTCAATGTTCTCCCCTGGCTCTTTACTCTGATTATTGGAAAGTCATCCCCCCTGCAAACCGCCCCTCCCTTCCAACTGTCACAAATATTTCACCCCAACTCCAGAAACACTTGTCAACTTGCCGATCTTGCAAATGCTGTCAGTAATCATAAAAGAACCGGAGGTCTTGAGTTCTAAGGCACCAGGATGTAGCTGAAGCAAGTGAGAAGAGGAGGTGGAGGGCGGAGGGTGGGGGCTGGATGTGAGAGAGAGGACACCTGAGTGACATGAAGCTGGGTCGAGGTGGGTAATTGCCTCCTGGGAGTAACAGCTGCCAGTGATGCTAACTGATTTATTGTTATGGATTGTGTCTCCCCCAAATATGTGTCAACATGGTGATCCCATGATTCTCAGTATTTTGTTATTATTTTCTATTCTAAGGTTTGATAGAGGATATTTGAGTATGCATATTACTTTACTTGCAAGCATTTATGAATATGCTGGAGCTGATGGGGCAAAATTAAGAAAGTATTTTGCATACAACTAAACACTTTGAGGGAATGAGTTGCTGGGCTTGAGAGCTCAGGAGTGTAGTCTTGGAGGACAACAAGGTGAATTGGCACAGCAGAGTCTATGCAGGTAATATTCTATATCCTGCTTTGGTATAATTGTGACTGCGATCTTCAAAGCTTATTAAAAACCGCCTAAAGTGCAACTAGCATTCTCTCCCTGTTTGGAGGAAAGGAGAGTGAAGAAAACTGGAGCTCCATAGAAACACAGTTAGTCCAATGGACCGCACAAACATCAATCTCAATGACCCTGAGACCAGAAAAATTAGATGGTGCCCAGCTGCCCTATCAACTGCTCTGAAAGGGATCACATAATAAGGTCCTGGATTGAGTTAGAGAAAGATGTGGAACAAAGCTCTGAGTCATAAAAAAGGCACTGAGATTATGGCCCTTAGTCACTTTTCAAGTCTGGCAATGAATTTCAGTCAAACAACAAGCATGTCTATAAGGACAACAGGAACACTAGTGAGGGGCACACACTGTAGGATAATGAACCAGTTATTATAAAAGGGGCAAAATTTGCTCAAGGACCAAGTTCAGACAGGACAAAAAAAAAGGAAGAATGGAACCATGAAATAGGGTGCAAGTAAGATAAGAGATGCTACATTGTGGGTGTTGCAATACATGAGATGAAGCAAACTATGTATGAATGATGAATGAAAAACTACTGTGTAAATATTCACCTTATTCACAATATATTGTTTTCAACGCATACACACACAGACTCAGATTGTCCTCCATTATGTAATCTGATTTAACTATTCTATGCATTGAAATCCTAGCCTCTATGATAGTAATGAGACTGGCAGTTATGTTAATGAGGCAAAATACAATCTATAGAATGAGAGTGTATCTTAGTTCAATCTTGCTTGTTCTATAAAATAAATTTAACAAGCAAGAAGAGAGAGGGACCTGATAATGTCAAGAAAGAAGAGTGGTGAGCAGAGAGGATCCTTTGAACCCAGGGTGCCTATGATGGGAAATTTCTAGACCCAGGGAAAGAGTGATGGCTAAGTTCTCCAAGAGCTCACAGAGAGAAAAAGCCCTGGAGCTAGTACTCTGAACTTGGGCTTCTAGCCCGCTAAACGGCAAGTGAACAAATTTCTAGTTGTACAGTATTTGTGGTAAACAGCACTAGAAAACTAAAATACTGATCAAGAGGAAATAAATTTGGAAAGTAGGGATAAAAGTACATGAACTAAAATTTTAGTGACAGGACATAGGATCCTATATATCTTGATAACCCATAAAGTATCATCTCATTAGAATTAGCATAGTATTCAAACATAGGGCTACTGATTTTGTTAAACAGGTGAAATCAGGTGTAAGTAAGGTGAAAACAAAAAACCAAACCCACAACCGTCAAGGTGATTCTGACTCATAGTGATCCTATGGAGAAGATAAATGCCCTCTCGGTTTTCAGAGACTATCAATCTTTAGGAGAGCAGAAAGCTTCATGTAATTATCCCGCAGAGGTAGGGGTAGGTTTGAACCGTGGATCTTTGGGTGAGCGACGCAATATACAACTCACTATGTTACCAAGCTCCTTGCACGTGAGTCAGAGAGCAAAAAAAAAAAAAAGCTATCACTGTTCAGATAGTACCTTGAAGCTTTTCCTTTTTTGTTGTATACTTGGTGCGGCCTCATTTATATATGTATTATTATGCATTTCCTTGAGGATCTCTGGTGGTAGAGTGGTTTCACATCGGGCTAATCACTGCAAGGTCAACAGTTCAGAACTGCCAGCCATTCCCCAGGTGAAAGATGAGAGTTTCTAGTCCCATAAAGAGTAAGTCTCAGAAATTCACAGGGCAGTTCTGCCCTGTCCTAAAGGGTCCCTATGGGTCACGATCATCTCCATGGCAGTGAGCTCAATTGATTGCTTAAATAGGTGGTGAAAATGATTAATGCACTTAGCTGCTAGCTGCAAGTGTGTGATCACTATGTGTCAGAATCAACTCCATGGCAACTAGTAAAATATAAGTTGTATGTCAACCCTTAGTGACCCAAGGTGACAGAGTAGAGCATGAAAGGATTCTTCTTATAATTTCCATAATTAGTCATAACTAATTTCTTTAAAATTTTCCTAAAACAATATTTGTGTCATAGGTCTTGTTTTCTTTTTTTTTTTTAAGGCATCACTGCCCTCTGGTGGTGGGAGTAGGGGGCCCAGCCTTTGCTCCTGTGAGATGGAATTGAACCTCCATCCCAGTGGACTGCAGTCCCGCACACAACCACTACGCCACCGGGGCTCAGCCCCATACATCTGTCTTGTTTTAGTCAGGTATTTTCAATGTGCTCTGAACTGAGAGAAGAGCTTAACCTTTGTGCCACTAGAGTTCCTTGGTAAAATGTACATATGTGCACAAATACATATATGTAATCATATAGGTATTGTTTATGTCCAAGGGAAATAAAAGGAACCACTACTAGAGCTCCAGGTCCTATGTGCATACATTTACTCCAAACCAAAGTAAGCGTAAAGGTGTCTCTGTGACCAGCGATGGCTGTAGACAGGTGCGCTCAGTGATACGCTGTCAGTCTCATTGGGTGCCTTCAAAAGAGAGACCCAATCAAAGCAGTGGCTTTGAGGGGCCCTATGAACCACTCTAAAGAACTAAAGAAAAAAATTCAAGCCTCAAGTTATAATATTGGAATATTCTATGGGCAAAATATTGAACAATTCAGAAAGCCTCAAAAGATGGTGCCAAAAATACAAAGAGTTACTTTACCAAAAAGAACTAGTCAACCTTCAACCATTTCAGGAGACAGCATATGAGCACTATCCAATGGTGCAGAAAGAAGTTCCAGCTGCCCCGAAAGAATTAGCTAAAACAAGGCTCTAGAAATGGATGGAATACCAATGAAAATGTTTCATTGGATCAAGAGGCAGTTGTGCAAACAAAACAAGGGAATACTGCATGGTTTAAAATTTGGAAAATGTGCATCAGTGTTGTGTCTTCTCACCATACATATTCAATCTGTATGAGGAGCAATTATTTAGAGGAGCTAGATTATATGAAGTAGAATTCAGCATTGGGATTGGAGGAAAGCTTATTAACAATGTGCAAGGAGCAAATAACACAACCTTGCTTTCTGAAAGTGAGCAGAACTTGAAGCACGTGCTGATGATGACCAGGGAGTTCAGCCTTGAATATGCTTTGCTACTCTATGTAAAGAAGACCAAAATCCTCACAATAGGTGACATGATAAATGGAGAAAAGACTGTAGCAGTCCAAGATTTTGTCTTGCGTGGGTTCAAAATCAATGCTTATGAAACCAGCAGTCAAGAAGTCAAAAGATGGGTTGCACTGGGTAAATCTGCTGCACATGATCTTTTAAAGTATTGAAAAGCAAGGATATTACTTGAGGACTAAGCACTGCCTCACCCAAGTCATGGTATTTTCAATTGCCTCATATGCATGAGAAAGTTGGACATTGAATAAGAAGACCTAAAACATAATTGATGTGCTTGAATTGTAGTGCTGGCAAGGATATTGAAAGAACCACGTGGGACTGCTAAAAGAATAAACAAACGTGTCTTGGAAGAAGTATACTCACAGTGCTCCTTAGCGGCAAGGATGGTGTGGCAGTTACACAATTTCGTGTCCACTTAATAAAATGGAGAGGTGGAGTCTACCTGTCAATTAGGTCACAATCTAATAATCCCTCCTTGTCAGTGTGGCCTTCTGAGGAACTTCCTTTATTGATTCTGCCATCAGAAGAAGCAGGTCTCTCTCTCTCTCTCTCTCTCTCTCTCTCTCTCTCTCTCTCTCTCCCTCTCCCTCCCTCCCTCTCTCAGCTTCACATTCCGGTTGACAAGTCACATAGAGCTATGCTGATAGCAGCCAGAACCCTGCATATCCACTGCCATTCGATCCACGGGACTTTCCACCCACAAGCCTGTGATCTTTCTGCATTCTGCAACATTGCACGTACTGCATGAGTCTGAAGAGGATTCATGAGCTGATATTGGACTTATGGGCAAATATTGAACTCATGGACTTGATCTGGACTGGGCTGGGATGTTTTATTGATGCACAATTATTTCTTGATATAAATTTCTCTCTTACACATATCCGAGAATCAATGAATTTGTTTCTCTAGTTAACCTGGAAAAACATAGATGGTGAGGCTTCATCTTACATACTTTGGACATGTTTTCAGGAAAGCCCGGGCCCTGGAGAAGGACATCATACTTAGTAGAGGGGAAGTGAAAGAGAGAGAGAGAGACCCTCAGCGAGGTGGATGGACACAGCGGCAGCCACATCGGGCTCAAGCATGAGAACAATTGTGGGACGAGCAGAGGACTGGGCGGTGTTTCCTTCTGCTGTGCATAGCGTCACTATGGTTTGGACCAATTTGATGGCATCTAAAAAAGAATAGCAGAACGGGACCATTTATTGTGAGGATGGCACAGCACTCTCCTTCTATTGTACATCCAGGTCACTGTGAGTCAATATGCCCCCTAACAACAACAACTGAACCAGCAAATTCAAGGCAGAGAAGGTTCTGGCATCTGTTTGGGGAATCACAATAGGTGATCTTGATAGGGTTTGGGAAACACAGCGCAATCTCGGGGACTTACTCTGAAGAAGTTTTAAGAAAATCGAAGCGTACATTGCTGAGAAAAAGGACAGAAAACTTGTCCTGAGAATTGGGATGATCTCAGCACTATAACTTATGGGTAGCCAGGGCTGTCCAAGGAGAATTTCCTTGGGAAACAGTGCCCCATCCTGCCCACAACCTTGCCCTTGTTTGCCACAGCACTTCCAAAGGAAGGTGGTTTAAATCCCCGCCCTACCGTCCTCCTGCTATTTGAGGTGGTGTCGATGGAAGAGCCCAGAAGTGGGGCACCCTGCCTTCAGAAGAGCAGAGACATAGATGGAGGCAGTATTGAGAAACAATGGTCTCGCATTTTGATATCTTTGTTAGTTAGTAAAGATTTCCAGTATGTGGCATATACGTATCAGGGAAGCGTCATATTTCAGAGACTATAGCTACCTTGCTCTGGGTCAGACTCCATTTCTTGGAAGTCCTCCAACATGTGGGATCATGCACCTGAACAGGGAGTTGTCTGGTGGACGCCAGTCTCTCGGCGTACCCCGGGCAGGCTATGTTCCCAGAAGGAGGGTCCCTGATGAGTCTCAAATCCTCCAGCTCCGGGCCCCACCCCCACGCTGCCTGGCTCTGGTGCTCCCTTCCAGACGGAGCAACTCCAGCACCGATGCTGACGTGGCAAGAATAAGTAGCTGTGGTTCAACTCAGCTTCTTGCTCTTTTTTTCCCTCTCTCCCCCAGATCTGGAGATTTTTTGTGCCAAGGCCAAGAATTTGTACCCGGGAGGCCTTCCCCTCACCATTTCAGATTTTCAGGAAGATACGTTAGCCTCAGCGCTGGCTGCCAGATTGACAGCCAGAAAAACACGGGGTGAAATGCAATCGGGACGCATCCTGTGCCGTCTGTCTATTTTTAGGGAACAGATTACTCACCGGGTGGGTAAGCTGGGCACAGAGCAGGCGCTCCAGTGAGGAAGGAGGAGGCCAAGGGAGTGTGCAGGGATACAAACAGTCTTGACCCTGGACCTCGGGCGCTCAGTGTGGGCTGGGCAGGGAGAGCGTCCAACCCATCTTGTTCTGGGCTTCGGGGGGAGAACTGTGCCTCATGTTTCGCTCTGGGCTCCCCCCAAACAGTGAGGCATTTGGTAGAACAGTAATTTTCCTTCCTTCTAAAAATAGCCTTTTCAGAAACCAGCGGCCTGAATTTAATAATGGCCGGCCTTCGTGTTAGGAGCCTGCACTGAGACTCTGAGCCCTGTGAGGGCAGATGATTACCTGGTCCCCTGAGTGGCACACAACAATTCTGTGCCTGACCAAAGGCTGGGTTAGCAGTTTAAGCCCTCCTGAAGGCCTGGCGAGTGGGAAAGAGAGAGAAGGAGAAGCCATGGGCTCAAGGCTCTGACCAAGGCCAAAGCCAAGAGGCCAATCTATTTTACAAGAGAGAGAAGAGGGGAGGGGGTGTGGGAGAGGGGTGGGGAGGGCAAGCTGGAGGGAGGTTTACTAAGCTGTTAAAATGTTCACTACACAAACGACCATCTGAAATGTCAAGTCCACATCTAATTCATGGTAAAAAGTTGCTCCCCACTTCCCAAAGTCACACAGGATTGGAAACTTGATCAGGTAGCCCTCTGCCCCCACGGTGCATGGGAACCCAGTGCAACCAGCCACCACCAGCACCCTGTTACAAAAGCACCTTTGGGCTCTCAGAGGGAATTTGAAACCCTTGCACCCATTAACCCCAGGCGTTTCCATTTTCCCAAGCCCCTTTGCATGTCAGAAACACACTAAGAAACAAGAAAGAAAGAAAAATCCGGGCTCTCCCGGGTTGGGCAGGGACAGAAACAGGCCCTGGCTTCTCAGGGGAGCTCAATTCACTTTGACCTCAGTGGTTGCCCTTTGGTTTTGGTGTCTTCCCCACCGGCCTCTACTTCTCCCCCAGACCTCAGCCTACATGTCACCTCCTAGGGGAAGGCGGCCCTGTCCACCTGAGCAAGGCGAGATGTCTCTGAGTTTGGCTCCAAGGACGCTATGATGATCCCTGATTACATATGTTGTGACTTTAAAAAGTTAATATTAGTCTCCTCTTCTTGGTGGTCCAGTGCCAGAAGCGTGGGACTGGGTCTGTTTTACTGAAACATGCACCTCCTGAACTTAGTGCCTGGTGGTAGCTTGCAGGAGGGAGCGAGGGGACGTGCGGGCAGACAGGGCAGGGTTGCTCTCTGGGAAGCTGCAGGGCTAGTCCCTTGTTTGGGCAAATTTACCACACAAAAATTTAGTGAGTGTTTCCTCCTCTCTGGTCTTCTTTTTAGGGAAAACAGCAACAACAGAGCAGGGATGGGGGCATCTGAGTAGACCTGTGGGTCTCTAACTCCAACAGGCACCCAGGTTGCCGAGGGAGCATTTATCAAGGCCCCTTTTTTGGAGATCCTGGTGTGGCAAGTGGGAAGGGAGCCAGGCCCCTGTTTTAAAGGCACCCCTGGAAATGCTGATGCACATGGGTCTCCGAGTGAGGATAATCACATCTGAATGTCAGATTCCAATTCATGATGATCCATGTGTTGGACTAGAACTGTGATCCATAGGGTTTTGGGTGGCTGACGGTCCTGAGACTACAAAGCCTTTCTTCCCATGCAGCTCCAGGTGGACTTGAGTCTGAGAACTTTTGGTTAGTAGTTGAGCTCAATAACCCTTTGGACCACCCAGAGGCTCCTTCTACAGAAAGGAACACATGTTTGAAGAAACACTAAGTGAGTGAGTTCTATGGTCCTCCAGAGCTGTGGCATTTGCAATATGTGCAGGTTGTCAGTGGTTCCTGGGATCCAGGCATGCAGAGTAGGAAGAGGATCGTGGGAAAGAGACAGCCTCCCCAGAACTTCTACCAGTGTTCCTAATCCTGCGACCAGACACTGCCATCCACAGGTGCTGGAAGAGGGACTGCAGCTGCTGCTTCCTCAGGAAAACACCTCGTGGGAATCCCGACCGGCTCATTAATGTACGGGAAGGCAATACAATGAACCCAACAAAAAGATAGCTGGGAAATATTCAAATATTCTTCAAAGGCTCTGGATACTTTCAAAGACCCCCTCGGTGCTTTGTGATCATTGTCTTAATGCATGGTGTTGTGGTTGTTAGATTTTATGTCAACTTGGACTTGTGTGAAAGTGTAGAGGGGAAGTTCAACTTACCAATCAGATCACAGTCTCATGATGCCTCCTTGGGGGTGTGGCCTTTTAATAAGAGAGATTGTGAGAATGTGTGTGTGTGTGTGTGTGCAGTGTGTGTGTGTGTGTGTCCCTTCCCCTTCTCTGTTTGCTGGGGTGTCTGCCTTCAGGGTGGTTTCATGTAGGCTGCTGACCCTGGGGGTCTATCTAGGAGCTGTCAGTGTCCTATCGTGGTCCCACCCACCTTGGAACTGTGCCTCTCTGCAGCCATCGTCCTGTGACCTCCATGTTCTCTGCTTCACCTTTATGAGTCATCGGCCTGCAGCTTCCCAAGAAGCTCTCCAGCTAGCATCAGACTCATGGACTGAAGTTGCACTAGGCTGGAACTCCCTCTTGTTATAAAGCTCTTTAATATGCATATCCAAGGGTCTCTGGTTTTGTTTTCCTAGGCAACCCAGCCTAACATGGGTGTTTTGCCAAATAAAGAGGAAATAATGTTCTCTTCTTAAATTAGAGTGAAACACAGAAAAGCCGCATGAGTTATTATAAGGGGAACCTATCTTAGATCACTGCCCAAATCACCAAGAAGAAGCTTTCTAGCAACCCTGGAAGCCCTTCAATGTTCCTTCTTCCCTTTCCCTACAAAGATTTTAGGAGAATGGAAACTACATATATAGATTATAGATATAGATATAAAGCCTCATGAGTTCATACTGATACTTCCAATTCAAATGCTGGGCCTCGGGCATTTTGATTCTTGATCTTGAAAATTATTATGTGTGTATGTGTGGTTTTATCACCCAACTGTGCATGACTATTTATTATAGTTTAGTCTTGCCCTTTAAAAATGTCTTTGATGTCTCATTACATGACAAGTCTCCTCTCCATGACTCTATTTTTCCCTTCACATGCTATATAAATTGGTGTCACTTTATCAAATAAGTGAGGTAAGCCTGACCTTACATTGGCTTACTTACTAATCTGTAGTGTACAATTTCACATGAAGTCCATTTCTGAGGACTTTCCCTCATTACTGGGCAATTGGCCACTGGATCTATTGACAAACCTGGAACAGCTAACACATAGTTACCCACAGTCTGTGTTTTGCAGAGTAGACACTCATGGTGCAGTTCAGCATGCACCTCTGAGCTCCTGAAGTTGGCCATGAAAAAGCTGAAATCAGAGGTTTGCTCCATTGCACTTCATGTGTCTGGGGGAGGACTGGGGGTGGTGTGCTCTTTCACCTCAGGGAAGAGGCTGCCCGCTCCTTGCATTAGCATTATGAGGTTTTTTGTGTGTAGGGAGGGGCATCACTGCCCCCTGGTGAGAGTAGGAGGCTCAGTCTTGCTCCTGGAGAGCGGCTGGAATTGAACTGCCAACCCAGTGGGCCGCAGTCCCACACACAACCACTACATCACCAGGGCTCAGGCCACATTATGAGAATTTTGAGAGGTGATATAAGCCACCTCTCTGGGACCTTTGGTAACTCTACCCAGAGTATCATTAAACTAGACAATAACACAGAGTTTGAAATGTTTTTAGACTATAATACATATTGACATAGATGTTTAAAAACTGAAGTGACTGAATCCTGTTTAAGGAAGGAGTAAAGGTGAGACACAGGACAAAATTCAGTTAACACTCATTCACTACAGCAGAACTATGCCCGCAGAATGAAGTCCTGCCACCAAACGCTAAGAAAATATGCAAGAGACAGATAGATGGTAGTCTTAAACTGCCTGTTATTGCACAACCTTAAAAACAAGAGGTTTGAAGTGAAGCCCAAGGACTTCCAAATCCATCACCATGGGGGATTCCTAGTCCTCTTCTCTCACTAGGGCGTTCCCGCTGAAAATCCAAAGGAGTCTCTCGGTTCCTCTAATCTGCAACAGATGTGGTTAAGGTCAAGTCCAGTTCACAACATTCATTTTCTGAATTCCATCCTTAAGTGCTGTCTAATTTTAATTGGAAAGACTATTTTGGGGCTCTGATATGGGACACTCATTGCTACTGAGTTTCTAGGTTCTTGTCTCTAGGTCTCTTGGGTGTAAAGAACTAGAAAATGATATGCTTTTAAACATAAAAATCTCAGGAATTTATACTGACATTTCCAATTCAACAAGTTTACTTCATTGCCTCTGTTTTACATTTTTGTCTCCTTTCTCCCACACCAGGATTTTTGTAGACCCAGGCGATGATATAGTTTGCATATCCCTTACAGACTCATTCACTTGATCCCACATTATACCCATAATAATCTCAGTGTAACAATACTGTCATGAATGATATCATTATTGAGAACAGAAAGGGGTTTTTTCTACATTTGTTTTTCCCATTCCTCAGCACCCCTACTTTTTTCATAGCTGGACTAAAGCATGGCTTTGGATATTACATGTAACATGCAGTCAGGCTCAATTCTAAAAGACCCTTTACTCATGTGGATGATTGACGGGTGTTCATTTTTCAAAGGAAGAACTCCTAGGAAATATAGTCTAGTTGTGTACATCAAGAGAGAGGACATTAGAGAGCAGCTAGCCTGTTTCTGCTACATCACTTGATATGATATGAAGATGAGGCAGAGTGCCTGTTCCAAAGACGCTAGCATACAGCTGGCATTAAGAAAGCACCCAAGGACTAAATGTTAGCATTTCAAAGATGTAATGTCATCTTGAATCTGGTTGCAGTTTCTCTGCAGGGGCAGTGAATTATTTAACGTGACTCATCTAGTCAAAGTCTCTATCTTCCACCAAATGACATTTCCTTGAATTGGTTTGGCCAGAAGGTGGGAGGTGAGACTGATGGGATGATCCTATAAGTAATTGCTAGCAAGATTCCCTGGAATGGGGGCCCTCTGGGCTCTTAATTGGTGCATTGGACTTGCTGACCCATGGAAGTGGAGCTGAGTGCCTTTGGGTGGAGGCTAACTGGAGTGGGATGCATCTGGGCATTTAGTTCAGGAAACTGAGCTTATGGACCCTTGGAGCTTGAGATGAATAGCTTTGGGTTGAGGATTACAACAGAGTGGTATGCTCCTTGGGGTATGAATTTGCATACCTGAAATCTTATCATCTGTCCTGGTAAACAATGCCCTGAGCATTTCTCACTGTCATGACAACTTGTTGACTCCCTTCATAAATCTTTGAAGCATGAATTTTTGTCTTGCAACACAGTGTAGAAACCAGAGAGATAAATGACAGAACAATGATTAAGGCAGTGCATGGTTCAAATGTAACTCAAGATAACTCAGCCTGCCCCTGGTGAAGAAACAAGAAGCGTTTGTGAAATGGACTTCGGTGGGATGTGGAACCTTCCTGGGGTAAACAGTTTGCTTTTAGTCTTGTTTCCTGAGAGCAAGATCATACCTGAGGCCAAAGAATAGGGACTGACCAGCCCAAGAGGATAGCCTGGGGCCCAGAGTTGACTAAGCTTCAAGAGGCAACATGTAATCCATCTCGGGCATGTGGGGAGGCCAGTGAAAATGTTGGAAGCCAAAGGGTCCGTGGGTCAGGCTGAGTCACAAAAGACAGCATCCGTCTCAGGAGTGCCAAGCGTGTTACCTGAGTGCAATGCTCCCTGTGGCTCGCCTGTGCCTTGGCAGGGCAGAGAAGCACGAGTGACACTTTCAAGAAAGCAGGTCTCTAATCTTAGTTGCAGGAAGTGGAGACATTCATTCTGAAACAGTTCCAAACTTCCATAGCACTGTGTCAGGGTGGAAGTTTGCAGCTCTCTGGGGTCAGATGAGGAGTCTTTATCTTTTGAGAGTCACACAGAACTGGCTCAAGCCTAAATCATGTGCGGCAGAATCCCCTTTCCCTTCCTACAGACTCCAGAAACACGGCACAGGCATGTTTTGACCTACACTGTGGAGCCCAGTGAGAGGGAGGGATAGCAGGAGAACAGGAGCTCTAAGGACCTTGGCTTATTAACGTTCCTTTTGTCTCTTTCTCCATCACACTGTTAATCCCTCACGGATCGAATTCTAAGTCTGTGTGACTTGGTGGCGGGGATCCCACGAGCGTGGATAAAGCTGTCTGGGGACTGAGTTGTCTAGGCCGATTGCCTTTGTTGTTCACCTTCTGTTAGGGACAATGGGATGGTAATCCACTTGTTCTTCTTCACCGTGGACTCACCTGGAATGAGTCTTTAGTAAAGACTGTCCCCCTTCATGGAACCACGCAGGTAGATCAATACTGGGAATACAGAGCAACACTGACATCAATTCCCGGCAGCAAAACTAGCCTGGTGATGAGGGGCTCTCTTTCAGAGAAGCTAATAATATTTGAAACATTATGGCTGATTCTTCCAAGTTCAAATCACCCCTATTATGTTGGGCAGTAAAGAGACCAGGTTAAAACCGCCCTGAGCCCAGCTGGGATGACCTCAGTGCTGGGGTCAAATGAAAGCAAGGCAAATAGCGGTTTGGGAGGAGGCAACCTTTCATCTTCCAGCCAGCTCCTGCTGTCACCTCCCTTTCTCCCTAAGGCCTGCAGAATATTCCTGTAGAATGCAGTTGACAACACTGCTGTAAAGCCACCTTCCTCCATTTGTGACCGTGAGCGGGCTGTGAGTGGACTGTGAGAAAGGCTAGGGGGAGCGTGTCCATAGGCCGTGTGTTCAGTCTCAAGGAGACCCCGACAGCCTGGGTGTCATCATCTTAAAGGCACACCAAAGCTGGAGCCATTGCAGGAAATGGAGTGGCTAAGCACATTGCCACCTTCAGCTCCTTTCAGCCCCAGGTTCCACGACCAGGTGACAATGGACTCACTGCCCTACTGGCCTGCTAAGTTAATAGAGAAGAGCAGTCCTAAGCCAAACCCCTTACAAGGAGCCCTGGGGTATTTTAGGCTCTGTTTTGGACCCCCAACCCCAAACTCAGTGCCTCAAAGCCATCAGACAATTCTGTGGGAGGATGATGAGGCTTTAGGGGCTCAGAAATGCATGGGTGCAGTTCTACCCTGTCCTTTAGGGTTGCTGTGCGAGAGAATCGAAATGATGCCAGCAAGGTGGAGAGTGGGGGGAAATGTGGAACAAAGCTGCATCTCACGAAACAGAAGGCTCCACTTTGCAAATTGCCATCTTCCCATGAAGACTGACCCCCAGACTGGTTCAAGAGACTAAAGTCAAGCATGTGTTTTAAATCACAGAGTGAAGCACAAGGAAAACTTTCACTGCCATTGAGTTAATTTTGACTCACTGCAGCCCTATAAGACACTGTAGAACTATCCCCATGGGCTCTGAAGCTGTAAATCTTTACAGGCCCAGAGAGCCTCATTTCTCTTCTGGGGAGCAGCTGGTGTGTTTGAACCGATGACCTTGTGATTGTTAGCCTAGCACACAATCCTCTATGCCACCAGGGCTTTCACACATAAGCAATGCCCACAAAATAAAGCCAAGCAGTTAGATGAGAATGAGTAAAAATTATTGCTGCAAAATCACAGAATGCTTTATTAAACAAAAACATCAAAATGTGGATCTATGATTTATTAATGTATCCTCAACATAGGACTATATACGTCTGAAGATAATATTTCCATTCTTCCCTGAAGATTGTGTGCTCTTAGGTTTGCATCCTCAAAGAACTCACAGTGTATTCCTTTGACATGCTCTTGGAGTTGGGGTGGGGTGCAGAAAGGAATCTGAAAGGATAGATGGACTAAAGCTTCCCAATGACATGCATAAAGGACAGCCCTTGCTATCCTCAAAGAATGGGCAGGTGCATTATCGTATAATGGGAAAAAATTCCTCAGTGAAAAATTCCCGGCCTTTTTGTTACAGATGAAATTTTCAAATTTTAAACACATCTTCATAATAAAATCCCCAAATCAACCAGTGTTCTTTGAGAAAAATCTATCAAGATTTTTAAGATGACCCTTTTGGTCATGAGGGTGGGAGGGGGAGAAGGGAAAAAAAGAGGAGCTGATACCAAGGGCTCAAATAGAAAGTAAATGTTTAGAAAATAATAATGGCAACATATGTACAAATATGTTTGATACAATTGATGTATGGATTGCTGTAAGAGCTGTAAGAGCCCCCAATCGAATGATCTTTTAATTAAAAAGAAAGAAAAGACCAACAAAATATTTTTAAAAACTTGGGCTGAGCCCCAGTGGCGAAAGTATTTGAGTGCGGGACTGCAGCCCATGGGCTTAGCGGTTCAAATCCAGTAGCGGCTCTCAGGAGCAGCACTGGGTACCTCCTACAAACACCAGAGGGCAGTGATGCCCACAAAAAAAACAAAACAAAACAAAATTTTAAACAGAGAGGAAAAAAGATTAGCCCTTTGGAATAAAAGAAAATAATAAAGAAAACAGTAGCTGTAATGTCTTGAGGTTTGAATTTAGCCAGTCCAGCAGATTTTCCTGGAAGCCATTTTCTTGATTGGCCCTTTGTTTCAAATGCACCCTAAATGGGACTAAAACAAGTGAAATTACCGAGAGGACTTAGCTGGGGCCATCCACTGATGACAAAAATACACTTAGACACATTTTCTTTAGAATAAACCCGTACATATATGAGTTGGAACCCCAGGAGCAATACTTTTTAAATTTGTCTTTGTATAATAGAGCTACAAAGCAGCCCACACCAAACATTAGGCTTTCAAGACAGCAGCAAGGCCAAGTGATTGCTAAATCTGTTGGCCAAAGAAGCCAATGACAAGGGTTTGTACTCAGATGACTCTCAACGACCTGCCTCCCATGGTCTTGCTACAACTCTGACCCTTCCCCTGTTCAATAGTGGATGCCTGGAGCATACGACATAACTGAAAGCCCTCACTGATACTAAAGAACTCAAACTGTCCCCACCACTTGACCAGACTCTAGGCATGCTGCTTGCCTTGATCTGTCATGGTGGGGTTATTCATACTAATATTTTCCTAATCGTGGAGAAAGGATGGAAGCTGCCAAAGATTCCATCGTGCTTGACTCCACAATTAATGCTCACAGAAGCAACTGACAACAGACCAAATGACACTGCACTGAGCAAATCTTTACAGTGTTGAAGAGCCAGGATGTCACTTTGAGGATTAAGATGCACCTGATCCAAGCCACGGTCTTTTCATTTGCTCATGAAGCTGTGGCCATTGGACCTTGAATAAGGAAGACCGGAGAAGAGCTGGTGCATGTGCATTATGTCCTGGTGAAGAACTTGAAAGCACCACGGACCACCAAAAGAACAAACAAGTCTTCTAAGACAGATTTGTCTTGGATATCGGGCACTGTCAGATGCTTCTGAGAAGCACGCAGGGCAAGACTTCATCTTGTAGACTTTGGACATGTTGACAGGCGAGACCAGGCCCTGGAGAAGGCCGTCATATTTGGTAACTCGAAGGGGCTGTGAAATCAGGGAAGACCTCACCTAGAGTGATCGATGCAGTGACTGTAAGCGTGGCTTCCAATCTAGCCGCAGTGGGGAGGATGCCACGGAATCAGGCAGGGTTTGTTCTGTTGTGCTTAGTGAGGGTCACTGTGAATTAGAACCCCCTCAATGGCACCGAAAATGACCATGATCATATTGCCTGGATGGGGCTGAGCCCCGGTGGCGTGGTGGTTGTGTGCAGGACTACAGCTCACAGGGTTGGCGGTTCAAATCCAGCAGCAGCTCTCCAGGAACAAGGCTGGGCCTCCCACTCCCACCAGGGGGCAGTGATGCCCCCCCCCAATAATGTTGCCGAGGTGTCTCAGTAACTGAAATTTCTGTAATTACAGATTCAATCCTTATTTCCTGCTTATAAACTAGACCTTTCTGGAGCAAGAAAAAACTATTCTTACAATCATTTCTGTATATCAGAGCCTCCTCACAGAGCTGAGAATGAAATCCATCATTTCATATGCCTCCTGATGTGTTTTACCCTCTATAAATCCACCTTCAAAGGAGATCTCTAAATTCATTGATTATTATGGCTAATTCTCATCCCATGACTCAAAGGGTCAGCTAAGAGAAAAGTTTGCAGACACACACACACACACAGCTCAAAAGCAATTAAAGCTTTAATTTTTTCATGAACCCTGTTTCTAAAAGTAAATGACTGGCAGACATCATGAAATATTAATCAAGTCAGTAATCCAGGATTCTATGCGATGCCAAATTGCCCCTTATTGCTCAGGGAGAATCTATCGGTCAGCAACATCTGAGAGCAAGCATAAGCTTCTGACTGCCAGTGGGGTGGGGGACTCATAGACAGCCCCTCTTTTTGTAAGGAAGAGGCTATAATGTATTGAAGCTGCTTTGGTTCAGGGACAGGACAGAAAAAAGGTGTGTAACGGTGAAGAACGAATGTGCACATGGGCTCAAACTGAGGTGTCATCTGATTCAGTGGGTACCTGAGCTATGGGAAGCCTCCTCACCAGGGTTAAACTGAGGCAGGGAGGTACATCTGTGTTTATGCCTCAGAGGTTGTATCAGAGGGAGGCTACCCCTGAGTCAGCCCAGAAGCATGGTGACCCCAGATATAGGGAGGGAAACCCTGCGACATCCCCTGATGAGCTCTGGATCTGACCACTGTGATCAATAAGGATTTCACTGACTGATTTTTTTCAATAGTAGAGCACCAGGCCTTTTCCCTCCAAGATGCCTCTGAGTGAACTCCAACTTTTAACCTTTCTGTTAACAGCGGAAAGTGTTAGTCCAGAGTGGCACCAGCCAGGGACTTCATACAGGAAGGGGCTTCAAAAAGTCTGTGGAGCAAAGGAATGGAGAAATCATGGGATTGCCTCTTGAGTGCAACAAAGACCCCCTTATCTATACCTTTAAATTCCTAAATATGAGTATATACACAGAGGAAGAGAGATTTCTTTTAAGTCATTTTATTGAGGGTTCATACAGCTCTTATAACAATTCATACATTCATCCATTGGGTCAAGCATCTTTGTACATTGGTTGCCATCATCATTTGCAAAACATTTTGCTTTCTACTTGAGCCCTTGGTATCAGCACCTCCTTTCCCCCTCCCTCCCCCATCCTCCCTTCAAAACCCTTGTTAATTTATAAATTATTATTATGATGTCTTGTCTTATATTTAAATGGTGGTGCTGGTGAAGACCGGTGAACAGAGCATAGCTTGCCAGAAGGATGAACAGATCTGTCTTAGAAGAAGTATCACCAGAAGACTCCTTAAAAGCACAGACATGAGGTATTGTCTCTCAAAGTTTGGACACATATCAGGAGAGACCCGTTCCTGGAAAAGGAAATCATGTTTGGAAAAAAAGAGGCGGCCAAAGAGAAGAAGTGGAAGAAAACGGACTCAATGAGATGGGCTGACACGGAGACTTTAATGGGTTCAGCAGCGATAGCCATGATGAGGATGACTCAGGACTGGGTCGCGTTTGGTTCTATTGTGCATAGGGGTAATGTGAGTCCGAACGGACTGCGTGGCACCTCACAGCAGCAGCTTTCCTGTCAGGTCCATTTAAACCCAGGACAACCCCTCCTGTCTTTAATCTCTACAAAGATCTCTACAATCTCCAGGCCTTTCTGCTGGGGTCCTCCTGGGTGGGTGGAAATTGACTACTGTTAGGTTAACGGTCAAGTGCAAACCATTTGTTACACCCAGAGGTGCCTTAGAGTCATGCACAGTCAACTAATTATAAATGTTACCCACATTTAAATGCCTTCACAGCAACATGCAGACCAAAAAATTTAGAATCCTATCCCAGCCAAGTTGACACACACGATTGACCATAAGAATCGAATAGGAGTATTTCCCTCACACCCTGTAGGCTAATATTATGCCATGTGCCCAAACCCAGAGCAGTCCTGGGGGAAGGGAGACAATCCTGATGAACTTCAGTCAGGCACTCTTTTACTCCCCTGTGCTTCTCGCCTTTCTCAGCGAGATCGCCACCACTCTTGCTTGCAGCCCTCCAGATGGTCGATCTACATTTGGGTTTCATTAAAAAGCAGAGAGTGTTTGCGTTTCCACGACAGTTAGCTTTGTGTCAACTTGGCTGGGATAGGATTCTCAGTGGTTTGGCAGCTAAGCCCTAATAACCAGCCCCACCCTGCTCCCCCAACGAGGAGATCTCTGCACTAGGATAGTCTGCTTCCAATATGAGTGCACACTGGAAAAGCTTGCCTCCGCTTATCTGGCTGGGCTTGGATCCTGCATCTGGTTCATGGACCGATGGTCCCTTGAACTCGAGTCAGCAGTCACCTGTACTGCGTGCTGACCCCAGGAGTTTGTAGACAGGATGCCATCTGAGCTGTTGATCTTGAGGTCATCAGCCCCCGCGGCTTCAAGAGTCCGGAGTAACCCCCAGCCTGCCATGTGACCCATGGACTCAGAACTTTCCCTCCTGTACAACTGTGAGAGTAATTTCCCTGATATAAGCCTCTCTTTATATATCTACATACCAAGTTCACGGATTCTGTTTCTTTAGGGAACTCCGCCTTACAGAGTTGGCACCCAGGCTGTTTGTGTGTTCCTTAAACCACCGATTTTGCTGATGTTTTTTAAAGGGAAACTAAGAACCAAACCATGACAATAAAACAGTCTTTCAGGGGCTGCTTCCAACATGTCTCTCCTTAAAGCTGGATCCTGGAGCAAAGGTTCTCACCGAGTGCTGATTTTGCACTTCCCAAGGCATACTTGACAACATGGGTGGACACTTTCAGTCTCTGCCACTCAGGGAGAGGGGGTGGCCCACTGCTAGGTAGTGGGTAAAGTCCAGGGATGCTAGTGTACAGTCAACAATGCAGAGGACAGCCTCCCACCCCTAATAAGGAATGCTCCGGCCATAAATATCAGCAGTGCTGAAGTCCAGAAACCCAGTCCTGACGTCTAAGGTGCTCACAGGTCCCAGGGCAATATTAGTGACCAACTGAGCACCACGCAGGAGGCACTGAGTAATTGAGACAACTTATGAACTCAATAAACCTAATCTCTCCTGTGTTTAGTTTCACCTCTGAACACGTTGCAGCCACGACTGGTCGATGCACAAAATCACCATGTTTTGCAACCTCAGCGTCAATGCCTCCAGCTGCCATTGCGTCAGACTCTGCCCCTTTCCCAGAAGTGTGGCAAAGCCATCCAAAGTCTGTTGAACTTTGGGAGCAGGTAAAAGGGCAATGTAGAAACAGAGACCTCTGGCCTCTTTTGATCTGGGGATGTGGTTTGCTCTCCCCCATTTGTGCTCATTTTACCTCTACCAGGTCAAGTGCTAACTCAAAATGATCTTCCCGTCACAGTGGTCACGTCGTATTTTTGCATCCTCTATGATCTCTTCCCACTTTCATACAAAAAAGGGCCCAAAAAGGGAGCGCTGGAAGAAAATCAAGCCTGCCCGGAGGAGGGTTCGGTTCTGAGAGACACTTCTGAGCTCTCCACTAGCGTGACTGCTGGAGGTATTAGAGTACAGGTTTGATTGCTGCATCAAGGAGACCCCCCTCCTCTCCCACACTTTAATATATTGCCCTAAACTAGATAGAAGTCTCTCTCTAAAGCATTACTTAGCCATAAAGAGAAATTGGAACCCATATGCATTGCAAGTAGAAATGCAAAATGCGGCAGCCTGTATGGAAGCAGTTTGATGGTTCTTTTAAAGTTCAACACAGAGTTATCATCAGGAACCATCAGCGTACTCCTGCTTATATAAAAGAGCTGAAAGCGGGGACTCAATCAGACTTATTTTTACACCAGCATTCAAAGCAGCATGACCTAGAATTACCAAAAGGTCGAAATAACCCAAGTGTCCACCAGCAGACGAACAGGGAAGCAAAAGGTGGTATATCCATGCAATGGAACTGTATTCGCTGTTAGGTGTCATCAAGTCAGTTACAGCCCATAGCGACCCTGTGCACAGCAGAATGAAACACTGCCCAGTCCTTAAGCCCATGGTTCCCATGTTGAAGCCCATGATTGCAACCACTGTGTCAATTCATCTCACTGAGGGCCTTCCTCTTTTTGCGCTACCTCTCTGCTTTACCAGGCATGCTGTCCTTCCCCAGGGCCTGGTTTCTCTGGACAACATGTCCAGAGTATGTAAGATGAAGTCTCCCATCCTTGCCTCTAAGGAGCACTCTAGTCAAACTTCTTCTCAAAGAGATCAGAATCGTAGGCAATCTTAAAGAGAAATGAAGTCCTACTAGCTATTCTTATTTCAGGAGCCCCGATGGCGCTGGGGGTTACTCACTGGACTGCTGACCTCAAGGTTGGTGTTTCAAATCCGCTAGCTGCTCCATGGGAGAAAGGCGAGGCTGTTTGCCTCTACAAAGATTTACAGCCTCAGAAGCCCTATCGAGTGTCACTGTGAGTCAGAATTGATAAGTGATGGTGGGTGGTGGTGGCTGATTGTCTATGTGGGCTGATGAAGATCTTCTGGCACTTCTGGTGATGACTTCAACATGGTGAAAGTAATTAATGCTGCTGAATCCCACACTTATAAACAGTTGAAGTATCCATTGTTATGACATATGTTGCAATTTTAAAAAAGAAAACTGATAGGTATGTGGATGGCAGGGAGGTGTCATCTCTCAAAACTCTGCAGGGTGGCCTTGCTTCTGGGACTCTCCTAACTATCCTGGGAGCTTCATAGTGTTGAAGAACACATGGCATCATAGGCACAAGTTCCCCTCGGCTCTTCCACTGGTTCTGAGTGCTGACCCTAGTTTGTGAGCTTGGCTCCGAAGTATGGTGCCTGGTGACCCTGTTCTGAGACTACTTCAGGCCACTGCAGCTATTTAGACGGCAGCTACAGGAGCTCGGAGTGCCTAGGAGTTTACCTGACTGCTCCGCCCCCTTGCCTCAGGACACATTCTGAGAGATAAGGCAGCTTTTGCCTGAACTACCATCAGGTTCAGGTTGGACTGAGGCCATTGCCTGCAATGAACTTGCTTGACTTCCTTCTTCTCTCTCCAGCTCTCTTACTCCTCCTTTTTTGGCTGTCTTTCGAGGGAGCCATTCCCTAATAAGTCACTCCCATGTACTTCCGAACTCACGGGCTGCTTCTAGGGGGCCTAGACCAAGACATGTGGGTTCCACTTCCAGATCTTCACTAGGGCAAGTATGTAAGCTTCCTATGACTCATCTAGCTATTCCACATGTAAAATAGAGATGAGTAGATCATCTGCTGTTCTTAGCACTTGATTGAATAAAGATGTGCTTAGAAATATCAGAAGGAGCCCTGGTGGCCTAGTGAGTTACAAGTGGGACTGCTAACTGAAAGGTCAGCAGTTTAAAACCACTACTTGCTCTTTGGGAGAAAGACGAGTCTTTCTACTCCTGTAGTCTCGGAAACCCACAGGGAGCTCTCTTTATTCTATCAGGTCACGATGAATTGGAATCGTCTCGACGGTAGTGAGTTTGGCTGGTTTTCGGGTTTTGAGAGTCCAGCGCAGAGCATGATTCCAAGCAAGTACTCAGTCAATGTGGCAGGTGTTGTTATTGGACTTGGAGCAGAGATGGCTGTCATCCACCGACCATCCTCTCATTCTGTCTTTGGTATCAAACCCACGCCGTCAAAGGATCCTGGTGGTGCATGGACTCGGTGTTGGACTACCAGACACACCCCACCCCAAGGAAGACTGCCCCTGCAGAGATTTATGGCCTCAGAAACCCCAAATAGTATTGCTATGAGTTGAAACCAACTCCATAGCTGTGCTTTTATTATATTTTGGTTACCCATCAAGTCAACTCCAATCCACGGCAACCCCACGTGCATGAGAACTGGACTCCAGAGGGTACTCAATGGCGGGTTTTGCAGGAGGAGATCCCCAGACCTTTCTTCTGAGGGGCATCTGAGAGAATTCAAATGTCCAACTTTCCAAATTGCAGTCAAGCACTTTTGCCACTTTCACTGCCCAGGAGTGCCTTTTTTCAATTAATATTTTTCAGCAAGTACCCATGGCCTCTCAAATGAAACTTGGTTCTTCCAATGGAAAGAATGAAGACAATATTCGAGCCTTGAATCGCAACAGTGAAGGATCGTCTGGGTAAAATGCTATAGGGTGCAGGAAGCATTTAGAGTAGGCTTGAAATCTTTAGGGGAGCAGACAGCCTCATTATTCTCCCAAGGATCAGCTGGTGGGTTTGAACCATTGACCTGGGAGGCAGCTCAGTGGGTAGCCCAATGCTCTGCCAGAGTTTCTTATCTCAAAGGGAAAAGCAAACAAATAAATAAAACCCCTCACAGCGACGGAGTCAGTGCTGACTCTTAGCAAACTTAGAGCCTGGGTAAAACTGCCCTTTTGAGTTTCTGAGACTGTAACTCAGTGGTTCTCAATGTGTGCGTTGCGACCCCTTTGGGGATCAAATGACCCTTTCACAGGCGTCGCCTATAATCATAAAAAAATACATATATCTGATGATCTTAGGAACCAAGACACTGCTCCTCTATTCATCCACCCACATGCAGACATGTTCACATAAAAGTACATGGCATGGTGACATCATCACATGATCCCCATCACATACACCACATACAAATACAGGTGCATGTGACAGGTTTAGCATCATAATGTACCTATGTGGACCAGTCACACGTGTGTAGAGAGCAGTTACTGTGTATAGAGCAGCTGCTGTGTTGAAAGCAGCTACTCTGTTAAAAGCTGTTACTATGTTAAAAGCAGCAGTACTGGAGGTAAAATGACACTTCATGAATTATAATTACTGGGTAAATGCAAAATCATCAATTACTGTATACACACACATACACACACCATGGAAATTTAATCTGGATGCTGATCGGTCTTTTTATATTCAGCTGTGGTTGATGTGAATGCTGCCCCTTGTGAAAGTAACAACATGTGAAAAACAACAACACAGAGAATGGTAAGTCATAGGAAATTTTAATTAACTGTATTGACTGAACTATGCCATGTATCATCTTTTGTATTATTCAAGTTATTGTTATATATTATTTTCATAGCAAATCATTCCGTGACAATAGATCATGCAGAGAGGAATATTAAGAAAAGAAAATATAGTGAGGATTTTTTTACAGTATGGTTTTATTTCAACAATTGCAGCAGGAATTGGGAAATTGCAATGTGTTACCTGTTGTGAAGTTCTGTCAGCCAAATTTATGAAGCTGAACAAACTAAAATGCCATTTTGATAGCTAGCATCCAAGTTTTGCTGACAAGGATACCAATTATTTTAGAAGCAAATCTGATGGACTCAAGAAAGCCAGACTTGACTCTGGTGGCAAGTACCAAAATAAAGTGTAGCAGCCACTGAAGCTTCATATATGGTGGCACTCAGAATCACTGGGGCTATGAAACTTCACTCCATGGTGAGGATTTACTATTGCCAGCAGCCAAAGACATTGTTCAATTTATGATTGAAGATGAATTTGCTACGAATTTGAGCACCATTTCCTTATCTAAAGACACTGTCCACAGAAGAATAGATGCCATGTCTGCTGATATGCTTGATCAGGTAATCCAGGAAATTAAATCTGCTCCACTTCCAATACTTAGCATTTGACATGATGAGTCTACAGATGTGGCAAACTGTTCACAGTTACTGGTTTGTGTGAGGTATATTAATGATGGCGACTTTAAAGATGAGTTTCTTTTTTTGCAAATCCCTTGAAATGACAACAACTGCCTGTGATGTAATTGACACAGCTGGTTCATTTCTGAAAGAGCATAAGATCTCTTCGGGAAAGGTTTGTGATGTTTGCACAGATGGTGCTCCAGCTATACTAGGATGTTGAGATAGTTAAGGTTTATTGTTCCAACTTGGTTGATAAGCACATGTGGGATTAATTAAAGGGTAGAGAGCTAAATGACTCAGTGAGCCTCACCTTTTAAGTTCTCAGGTCTCTTGCTCTCTGATGGTCAGACCAGGGTCAGCTGCCTTAGCCAGTTCCCTACTTCAGCTGGCAATGTTCACTTCCTGGGAGACATCTTTGAGGAGAAGCCACATGGACCTATGTTGGAGTCCTCGATGCTGGAGCAGCCGGGTGGAGGGCCCCACCAGTGCCGAGATGCTTACACGCTCACTGATTCGGCTTTCTTCATGCAGTCGGCATCATTACATGTGTTCTCTGAGACTGAGGAAGATTTCGTAGATTGGAGTCGATGATATGGGCTAATGTTGAATTTATGGGCTTGGACAGCACTGGGTTGGGATGCTTTCTTAATGTACACTTAACCTTCATGTAAAACTCTCTCTCATACATATGACTTTCTATGGATTTGTTTCCCTCGTTTACCCAGACTGACACAGATGGTCGATCTTGTTTTCAATGTTTGGTACTGAATGAGTCATAAAAGTCATCAGAACTCACTGTGTGATTCATCAGTAAATATTAGCAATGAAGATGCTGCCACAAGAGTTACACGAAGCAATGAAAAGTGTCATAAGTTCTGTCGATTTCATAAAGGTAAGCACTTTAAACAGTCAACGGTTTTCACAACTGTGCAGCAAACTGGATGCGCCAAATAATGCTCTGCTATTTCACACTGAAGTGAGATGGTTGTTGAGAGGGAAAGTTTTGAAATGTGTTTTTGAGTTTTGTGATGAACTCCAAACATTTTTTAATCAGAAAGTCCAAAGCACTTTTCAATGATAAGCATAAACTGCAGAAAATAGCTTACTTGATTGACATCTTTGCCATCTGGAATGAGTTAAATTTATCCTTGCAAAGACCAAATGCAACAGGCCTCGATTTGTCTGAAAAGATCCAATCATTCCAAATGAAACGTCAGTTTTGGCAAAAAAAAAATGGGTGAAAATAAAATTTACATGTAACCTACCTTATCTGCTTTCTTTGGGGAACATGAGAATGAGTCAGACAAAAGGATTACAATGGTAATTTCCATGAAGGAACACCTGCACATGCTTGCAGATGAAATTCCATCGTATTTTCCAAATCTATCAGACACTCCATTTGCACTTGCCAGAAGCCCATGCACAATCAAGGTTGAAGAAGTTCCTGAGACAGCACACGAGGAGTTCATTGAACTTATTAACAGCAATGCAGTGAGCACTGATTTCTCTACAATGCCAGTTACAAAATTCTGGATCGAATGTTTGCAGTCATATCCTGTTCTGCCTAAGACTGTCTTGTGCCTTCATCTTCCATTTCCAATAACATATCTTTGTA
This sequence comes from Nesogale talazaci, assembly GCA_004026705.1. Taxonomy (NCBI): domain Eukaryota; kingdom Metazoa; phylum Chordata; class Mammalia; order Afrosoricida; family Tenrecidae; genus Nesogale; species Nesogale talazaci. The sequence continues at coordinate 28,202 of PVJH01010428.1, forward strand.
AAACCGGGTTTTCCTACTTGTTGGTTATCAACTCTAAATACAGAAGTAGACTTGTTGTGAAAGAGATCTTTGTTGTCCTTTTGCAAAGACTGTCCTGAGAATTTCTGATCTAGTGAGAAAGAGGCTCTCTCAACTTTCGCACTGATGCTGGCTTTTTACGCATTGTAATCATGCACTTTGGTGTCAATTTCAAGATTGTGTGTGTAGGGGTGGAGTCTAGCCTGCCAATTTGGAGATAGTCAATGAGACCTCTGTGTGGACATGGCTTTCTCCTCAGAATTCTGGGATATCTGGCAGTATTTCCCATTGGAGGCGAGAGACTTATGACTCAGTTCCTTGGGAGACATGGCAGCTGACAAGACACATGGCAGCATGCTGATAGACCCTGAGCCCTGAAAACTGGAAGAGCTGGAAAAGAAGTCACATGGGCTTACTCTGATGGAACCAGACCTCTGAAGCTGGAAAAGCCACATAGAGACTCCTGCCAGTGCTGAGATGCTTCTACCACCACTGCATACACAAAACTCTGAACCCACTGGCCTGTGATTGTCCTGGAATCATTGCATGTGCTTTATGAGTCTAAAGGGGACTTATGGACTGGTATGAGACAAATGGGCTAATATCAGAGTTCTGGACTTGGACTAGACTGAGTTGGGATGCTTTCTTAATGTTCCATTCCTCTTGCATATAAACTTTTCCCTTATATATAAACTTTTTCCCTTATATACATATGAGTGTTATGAATTTGTTTCTCTAGGCTACCTGGACTAACACACGCATACTGTCACAAAATGTAGAATGTAGTTTACTATTGTTACATTAAGACTGTTAGCCATGCTACCCCATGCTTCAAGACAGAATTTCATTTATTTGTAATTAGAAATAAATATTTCACAATATGTAATTACATATTGTTTTTGTGATTAACCACTGTGCTTTAATTATGTTCAATTTGTAAAAATGAAAATTCATCAAATATTTACATTAGGATTCATAACAGTAGCAAGTTATAGTTATGAAATAACAACAAAAATAATTTTATAGGGCTGAGCCCCGGTGGTATAGTGGTTGTGCGTGGGACTGTGGGCCCCTGGGATGGAAGTTCAATTCCAGCAGTGGCTCCACAGGAGCAAAGGCTGGGCCTCCTACTTCCACCACCAGAGGGCAATGATGCCCCCCCAAAACAAAAGAAAAATTTTATGGTTGGAGGCCAGCACAACATGAGGAACTGTACTAAACTGCACTAAACCCTACATTGGGAAGGCTGAGAACCACTGCTGTAACTGTTTTCAAGAGTAGAAAGGCCCCATCTTTCTCCCTTGGTGTGGCTGGTGGTTTTGAACTTTGGACCTTACAGACAGCAGCTCAGTGCATAACAGCTACACTATCAAGCCTCCTCTATGTAAAGAAAACAGAAATCCTCACAACAAAGCCAACATATAACATCATGATAAATAGAGAAAAGAATAGGAAGCCTAGTCTTTCATTTCATGTGAATCCATAATGTAGCCAAGGAAGCAGCAGTCAAGAAATCAAACAATTCATTGTATGGGGAAATTCTACTGCAAATGAACATTTTTCAGTTTTAAAGGACTGTATGTCCTTCTGATGACTACGATATGCCAGATCCATACTCCGGTGGGTTCCCTGGCCTCATATGCATGTGGAAAGCTGGGTATTGCCAAGGAAAGCCTGAAGACAAGTTGGTGTGCTGAATGACGGTGCTAGTGAAGAATATTGATATGGGGGAAGGGGGGAGACTTCCCCCAAACCCAGGCAAATTGATCTTGGAAGAAGGACAGCCAAGGTGCTCCTTAGAGACCAGGACGGCAAGGCTTCCTCCCACTTTGGACAAGGCACCAGCAGAGATCCGTTTCTGGAGAAGGGCATCCTGCTTGTGAAAGGAGAGGGGCAGTTAAAAAGGGGAGGGGAGACATCAAGAAGATGGATTGATATAGTAGCTGCAAGAATAGACCCAGTCATAAGAATGATCGTGAGGGTGGCACAAGACCAGGCAGTGTTTCATTCCGTTCTGCTGTCCTGGGGCAAATCTGAGTCAGAATGGACTTACTGGCACCTCACAACAACAAGGAGAGTTGGAACTGAGCCAGCGGCAGTGGGTTTGGTTGAAGTACATGCTCTGGGGCTGGGCATACAAAGACCAATATGATGAAGGGGTTCCTTTCGCTTAAAGTGTTTTTCTAGTTAGAGAACTAGACAACCAATCAGATTAGTTGATTTCAAATTCAAAAGTCAATGTAATACAGGCTTGCTGTGTTGGGGGGTATTTAAGGTGTCAGAGAGACAACATTCTAAGGTGGAGGGAAAAGGAGGAGACATCCTGGGTTTTAAAAGATGAAGCAGGGTCCTGTCTAGGGGCTCATAAAAATCTATAGGATAGCAGGTGAGCTTGTACAATTGACCCAGAAGTTGCTGAAAGGACAACGGGGTAAATGAGTACATGAATAGATTCAAGGTTGATGAATTTCAGAGGAGAGTGGATTGCCTCTAAACTGTTGTTTTTAAGTAGGTTTTTCTCAGCAATACAACCCTATTCTTGTCATCCTCTTAGTCCCCCAGGCAATTCGACCACCTCCTTCCAGAGCAGCAGGTGTCTCTGGATGAGAATATCTTTCTCCCTTAGAGATGGGAAAGCAACTCTGTTGGCCCCAAAGAGTGTTCTTTTCTCTTCCATCGTTTGACTAAATCTGGCCAATGCCAAATTGCTACCTGGTAAAGTTAGGTAGTGCTCAGGATCCTTCACTTCCCTCTGCTGAAAGCAGCAAGCTAAGAAAAGTTTGCACAATGACAAAACTTATCTTGCAGCTTTGAAGTCAGGTGTCCTTCAGAACAAAATATAAATACATCCTCCCTTCTCCCAGGCCAAATCGTCCCCCTCACCCTTCCGCCTTGTATGTCCTCAGGTCAGAATCATACCTCCCATGTTAAATACAGCCAGGTAGCAGGAGCCTGGAATCAGTGGGGGCTCCAACCCTCCTTGCCCCACCTCATAGCCCTTAGATCATGCAGATGTAAAGACTCCAAACAAAAGGTTTAGTAGCTAGAATATATTAATAGCAATAATGGGGATCAAGAAAAAGCCCTCACTTTCAAAATAGGAAGAAGCTGGCTGAATACTAAAATGGTATGTTCTCACTTGCTTTGGTCCTCTGGAGTGTTATTTCCAGTGGCTTCCTCTGGAGAATAGTCCCTCTCCTCTCAGCCTACAAAACCCCTAGGACCTTATCATTTCACACTCCCTCATTAATGTCCATGCAAATGGCTGCCTCCAAAGTCCCCTGGGGACCCAAATGTGGCGACAGGACATTTTAAAACAGTTCCCTTAATAGTTGATGAGAACAGATGATCCCGAACTTGGTGTGACCTTCAGTGTACTGGTCTCTGTCTCCCAGATAAATGGATTGGGAACCACCTGCGTTTTCTGGAAGGTGAGCCTTGGAAGGTTCTGTAATGATCCACATGAAGGAGTCCCTGGGGTGGAAACTGGGATCAGTGCTGGGCTGCTAACTGCAAGGTCAGCTGTTGAGACTCGCCAGCCACTACTCGGGAGAAAGATGAGGCAGTTCTATTCCCATAAAGATTTAGCAAATGGCTCTGTAGAGACAGTTATGGGAGGGATAATGGTCTAGGGGCCTGGCAAGGGAGGGGAGCTATGGGGTGCTAACCACAGCGAGTTCAAGACAAAATGTCTTGAAATTAATTATAATGGTGATTATATAAATATTAATGTGACTGAATGATTAAATTGTATAGTAGATGAAGTATAACCCAGTAACCCAGTAAACTATAACCCAGTAAAACTATTGTCAGTCTGGGTTGACAAGAGCAGTGGTTTCCCACCTTCCTAATGCTGTGACAGTTCCTCGTGTTGGAATGATTCCCCACACCCATAAAATTATTTTTGTTGTTCTTCATAACTGCAATTTTGCTACTGTTATGAATTGAGCGACCCCTGTGAGAGGGTTGTTCAACCCCCAAAGGGGTCACAACTCACAGGTTGAGAACTGCTGGCCCAGAGGAACAAATTCAGAGACACTAATATGTATATAAGAAAGAGTTTTATATAAAAGAGCAATTGCATGCTGCTCAGTCCAAGTCCATAAGTCCAATATTACGCCATGTATTGATATCAACCTATAAATTCCTCTTCAGACTCACACAACACATGCAATGACACCAAATGCAGAAAGATCACAGACCTGTGGGTGGAAAGTCTTGTGGATCCAGTGGCAGTGGAAGCGTCTCAGTGCTGGTGAGGACCTCCACATGGCTCCTCCAGCTCCAGGACTCCAGTATAGCTCTGTGTGTCTTGTCAGTGGGTATGTTTCGCAGGCAGTGTCTATCTGTCCCGCCTCCAGCAAGCTATTTATCTCCTTAGTGCCTCCAAATGAGATCATCAAGCTGTGACTTGATTGACAGGCTAAACCTCACCCCTTCACTCTTAATGGTTCCAAGTTGGCCACAGATTATGTGACTACCACAAAAACTATAGTTAAAAAAAAAGTACTCAAAAAGAGAGAAAAAAAGATTTTACAGTCTCAAAAACCCTACATGAGTCAGAGTCCACTCATGGTAGGGGGTTTAGGTTTTGCTTAATGATCCAGTGGGAAATTCTTGGCAAATGCAAAGCATGAGGTGAGATTTTCAGGATAGTCCCTTGGTTCTGGGTACCAAATGTTTGTCCCCAAGAAGTGAAAATAATGTCATTTGCTTTCTGAAAATTTACCATTTTGAGGGATGAGTTTCATGAAGGAAATTGGGGCAAAGGGATAAAATAGTTTCTGGGTTACTTGTCTTGCTCATACATGCTCATTTAAAGACTCACACGCCCCCACACAATCCTGGGGCCTTGGTGTGGTGAATTAAATTGTGCTCCACCCCTAATATATGTTGGACTCTCAGCCCAGACAGCGAGATCCTATGAGTTGGAATCTAATTGACAGCAACTGAAAACAGACCTGTGGATAAAAGTTTCCTGTGCAAAAAAATCATCATCATCATCAAGTCCATGCAAATTGATAGTGGTTTTCTATAGATAAGCTTTCTGAGACTGATTCGTAAGAGGAGGTGACAGTAACACCTTTCTTCTCCAGATCAGCTAGTATGATTGAGCTGCTGACTTTTCTGTGAGCAAACCATGCCGAAAGTTCCTTCACCTCCACCAACTAGTTGCCATCGAGTGGACATCAATTCATAGAGGCCATGTAGGACAGGGTGTAACTAACCCTGTGGGCTTCAGAGACTGTAATTGTCAATGGGAGTAGAGCGTTGCAGCTTTCTCTGAAGGAGCAGCTGGGGGTTTCGAACTGCAGACCATGCAGAGCGCAGCTGAACACATAACCACTGCATCACTGGGGCTATGGAAGAATTAAACACCTTCAGCTCCTTGATTAATAATGAGCTAGATGCCAACAAACATAAATAAGAGCATACAGGTGGATGTAATGCTATTTGGGAATAAGGCCATATCAGTGTTGGGTGTCCTTTGAAACATAACAAGAGCAGATTATACACAGAGTCCACACGAAGGGGGTGGGGGTGGGAGGATAAGAACCATGTGGATATCACTAAAGAACACAGGTGCCACAGGCTCTGAAAGGCACAAGGAAAGACCCTCTCCTAGAATCAACAGAGTCTTCCCTTTGCGCTGGTACCTTAAGTTCTAGCCTCCTGAAGAGAGCCCTGGTGCCGTGGCTTACATGGTGGGCTGCTAACCGCAGAGTCGAGAGTTCGAAGCCACCAACAGCTCTTCAGGAGAGAGAGGAGGTTTTCCACTCCTGTGAAGATTTACTGGGTCGGAAACTCCCTGGAGCAGTTCGGCCCTGTCCCAGAGGGTTGCCGCGGATCGGCGTCGACTCAATGGCAGTGAGTTTGGAGGGGTGTTGTGTTGTGTTGTTTTGACCTTTGAGAAGACAAACTTCTGTCCTTCAAAGCCCCCTGCGTTTGCTTTGGCAGTGCTGGGAAACCAGGTCAAGAGGCGTGTCCGTGTCCCTTTAACAGATGCTCGCCAGACTCTGCGGAGCTGCAGGGCAACACCGAGGAAGCAAACCCAATACATAAAGGGGCTTCCTGACTTCGTAATTCCACTTTCCCACTTTACTGCTTTCTTAAAGTCAAATCAATTATTTTGATTTCACTTCATAATTTTGAAAAAAAAATTTTTTTTCAGGCCTTAAAAGCCACCACAAAACCCCCTTCCTTGGCAGTGAGACATTGGGTTGTCTGTCTGTCCTGCCACATGTCCAGTTTGTTTTTTCTAGCAATCCTTTCTAGCTAGTGGACTGGCCTGGCCTGAGCCCAGACCTGCCTGCAGCTCACCCTCGAGACAGAATTTGAAGAGGGCTCCACACCCTACCTGCCATTCTTGGACCAGATCTGTCTCATAATTCAGGACTTAGAAAGGAATTCTGTTGATTATGCCATATCCTACCCGGTACCCGGCCCTGTCTAGGGCAGCTTCCCCAGCAGTGACTCTGGCTCTGGTATATAGGCAGACCAAGAGAAAGATGAAAAGCCCCTCACAGCCATTCAGGCTAGTTTTGTTGCCAAATGAAAGATACCAAGCTTTCGATTTTCCAAACTTTGGGAATCTCTGGAAGAGTGTGCCTGGTGGTGCGGAGGCTGAAGAAGCGTGGCTGCTGATGGAAAGGCTGGCTGTTCAAATCCTCCCAGGGGTGTCTCAGAAGACAGGGCTGGTGATCTACTTCCAAACATCCCACCCTGGAGACCCCTGTGGAGCACTGTTCCAGTCAGACACTCGCGGGATGCCGAGAGTCAGCCTGGGTCTTTCTGCTGCTTGCGTGAATCTTTCCCCAGCGATTCTGGTGGGGAGGAGCTTGCACGGAGTTCTCACAGCCGTGCCAGAAAAGCAGGAAGCCCCATTTCCTGGATGGGGCAGTTAGCACAACCTGTGCTTGTGTTGGGGTGGAGTTTGCCCTGCCAATCAGGGCACAGCCTGCTGAGGCCTCCTGAGAGGGGCGGTCTTTCTGTAAGAGAAATGGTGTGGATCCCGGCCCTCTCTCTGCCCTTCACCTTCATCCTTGCTGGGACTCTGTGCCTGCCTCCAGGGTCGGCCCTGTGTGGTCCCCTGGCCCTGTGAGCCAACCTCTGGCATGTTTCCACCTTCGACCTTGGATCTGTGAACCTCTGCACCTGCCAGCCTGGGGTCTCCTTGCACCCCGCTTCACCTTTCTGTATCATTGGCCTTCTGCTGCCGGAGTCTGAAGAGGGCTCGGCTGCCATTGGACTTGAGCTGGACTGGATGGGGAAGCTTCTTGTTATTCAATTACTTCTTGATATAAAGTTCCTTCTTATACATAGACCAGGCTCGCGGTCTTTGTTTCTCTAGACAACCCAGCCTAATACACTGGGGAATTCCAGGACACAGTTATGGAGGAGCCAGACCTGAGGTCTCTGTTACAGTGAGCTGTGTGTCTTTAGGGAAGACACTGTACCACTCTGATTCAATGTCCACCTCTTAGCTGGGGAGGATGCTCTCGGCAGCCCAGGGCACCTCTGCTGTCCATTGGGTGGTTGGACAGGCCTCAAGCAGAAGACTCAGTCTCTGTGCCCTCTGCATCAGGGGCCGGGGCTCCCTCCTCCCAGAATTATCCTCCCTGTGTGAGGCTGGTGGTCTGGAGTGCAACTGCCGAGTGCAGAGTTCACTGCACCACCTACCAGCTCAGTGTAGGTGTGACCACATGTCTGAGCCTCTGTTTCGATTTTCACTTGGACAATGAGGGGCACACCTCAGAGGGTGAGTAAGAGGCTAATGGAGCCGGAACAGCGGCTAATGTTTAGCTAAGGTGGAGCCCAGAGAAGGCACCCTCCCAGAGAAAGGGCTGGACCCAAAATTCCCAGATTGGAAGTGCAGTATCCATGGCCCCCGCATGCATGGCATAGTAGACTGTCAGGAGACCCTTTGAGGCCTCCCCTGATACACCTAGAATAGGAGCCACAATGATATGAAGAGAGCATGAGACAGTTCCAGTCAGATCCCTCGAGCTTCAAGTCCTGCCTTCCAGCCTGAAGTACACAGGGCAAGAGCACTTTACAGATCCCCCCCCCCCCGCCCCAGCTCCTTGTGCTCCACAATAGACACGAGGCCTCCCTCACGGTATTCCTGTGAAGATTATGAGGCTTGCACTGCTGCTAGGTTGGTGGTTCACGCCCACGAGCCACTCTTTGGAAGAAAGACGAGACTGTCTGCTTCTGGAAGGATTTGTGGTCTTGGAGAACCTGTAGAACGTTGTGAGGCATTGGAAAGGGCAGTGAGTGGAGATGCAGGATCCCCCCTCCCCTGCCCTGCTCCCTTTTGCCTGATGACCAGCTCTTGGTTGAGGCCTAGAGGCCTCTCTCAAACCTGGAGCCCAAGCCTTCCGCCAATGGCCCATCCTGTCCTCGCGCCCCCCAACAGAGGCCGTGTCATCTGAAGGGAGGTCCTGCCAGGCCGAGGTCTCTGTTTCGGATGTCACATTCCTGGGAGGCCTTTGGAACAGATGGCCCAACACCAGAGATTCTATTACGTGGAGGAGAGACGCCGGAAAGGTCTCAGCCGAGACTGCCTTCAGCTAATGTCCCGAGAGGACATTCAGGATTTGTTCTTCAAAACTAACATGAGAGATGGTGTCAGACGATGGGGCTCCTTTATCCAACTTCAAGCAGCAACATTTTCTCACATCTTATCTCTCGCCAAGTTCTGTTTCGCCCCAGGTCCTGAGCATTAGGGTGCGGGATCGCACCCATGCAGAGAAAGGAGAATCAAAGACTACTTGTGCTTAGCGACCGGGAAGCTGAGCAGAGACAAATGAAAGGTATAACCCTGACACATGCCTATCCTGATTTTAAAACATTCAGTGACTCCTGTTCTCTTCTCTTGGACTAGGTACAAGTTCTGCACACAAGCTCAGTGAGGTGTTCCTATTCTTTTCAAGTATTCACACAGTCGAATGCTGGGCATCGTCAGAAAAACACAAGTCAAGCATGCCCCACACTACCCCTGCCTCATTAATGAAACAAATGGAATTGTAACCATAGGCAGAGGTGGAGGGCGAAATTTACAACGTGGACTTTGAGGGGTATGTAATGCAATCTATGTCTCTTCTCTTATGCGGATGCCTCTTTGATCCATCCCACAGAAGCACGTGGATGGCTTGGTGGTCAGAGCCACACAACCTCCACCATGCCCATGGGCCCTGCTTTCTTAGTTACGGGATTCCTGGGGTTGCCATCAGCCTGGGTATCTTGATAGGCCTAGATGCCCCCATTCATATCCATCCACTGACGTAACCTCCCCTAAACTGGCTGAACTGGTCAGTGGTGGAGTACCAAGGTGGAAAACACAGGCTCCGAGCCCTGGTGACAGAGCAGTTATTCGGTGGACTGCGAACCACCAGGTTGGCCGTTTAGAAGCAGCAACTGCTCTTGGGGAAAAGACAAGGCTTTCTGCTCGCATAAAGAGTTAGTCTGGGAAACCGATAGAAGCAGTTTTAACCTGCCCTATATGGTCACGACGAGCCAGAGTCAACTCGATGGCAGTGAGTTTGGTTGGATGCTTTGACTCTGACATGCTGTGGAAGGGCTTGGAGGGGGAGAAGGACACAGAGACCAGGTTCAAAGCAGGTAAGCGGGAAGGAGCTTTACTTGGAAGAGGCAAGCTCAGGGCTGCTGGATCAGAGTGGGGTCTCTCCCAGCGCTCTAAAATTGGGGGGCAGCTTAATGAGGACAGAGGAACCCTGGTGACGGAGTGGGCTACCTGTTGCTATGAACTGCGATGTCACACCTGCTGCAGGCTGAGCCCTGGTGGTGTGGTGGTGGTTCAAATCCAGCAGCAGCTTTCCAGGAGCAAGGCTGGGCCTCCCACTCCCACCAGAGGGCAGTTGTGTTAGTTCGGGTAGACTAGAGGAAAACATTTCATAGACACGCAGATGGATATAAGGAAAGAGTTCATATGCAAAAGGAATGTGATACTGAGAAGGCATCCCAGCCCAGTCCTGTTCAAAGTCATAAGTCCAATATTAACCCATATGCCCCAAATCAGTCTGTAAGTCTCCTTCCGACTCACGAAGTCACAGGTCAGTGGATGCAGAATCCTGGCACTGGCAGGGGTCTCCCCATGGCTCCTCGCTTCCAGGGCTCAGAGTCCATCAACAGCATGCTGCCCCAGCTTCAGAGGTCTGCCTCCATCAGGGCAAAGCTGTGTGGTCTCTCTGTTGGCTCCTCCAGCTACTCAGACGCTGCCATCTTGTCTTGTCCATGATTCATCGTCTCTGAGACTAACTCCCAACAACTGGGAAGATAGCTTCTCATCTTCACGAGGGAAATATCTTGAGATTTCCCAGAAGTCTCAGGAGAAAGTCATGTCCACATGGAGACCTGATTGGCTACTCATGGCTATCTCCAGATTAATAGGCTAGACTTCACTCCTACATTTCAATCATAAAATTAACATAAGCACATGACCACAGCAGTGAAGTCCCCCCCCCCAAAAAAAAACCCACCAGCTACCTCACAGGAGAAAGATGAGGCCTTAAACTCTTGAAAGATTCCCACCCTTGCAACCCCAAAGAGGCAGTTTTACCCTGTCCCATTGGGTCATCATGATAGGAATTTATATGATGGCAGCGAGTTTGTTGTTCCCCTTAATGAGAGGAGAACACTTCAGGGAGGGGATACCAATACATGTTAGTAATTGTCATCAACATTAATTATTACTGAGTCACAGAGGGCCACGAAGAGTCAGTGGTGACTTCTTCCATGGCAATAGGGCTGCTATCAGTAGAAATGCATTTCTGCTTCCCTCCCAGATCCTCAGAGGCCAAATCCCAAGCAAGAAAAAGAAAAGCATCCTTCATCCAAGCCCATCAGTGAGCAAGCCACCTGTGCTGCCACGTCTCATGAAGGAAGGCCCCTAACCAGGCCCGGACACAGGGCAAGACTGAGCCCTGGGGAATGTGGAGGATGCCACGAGGCTTGCAGCTCAGAGAAATCACATAAATCACTTGATACTAATTAATATCCCAACAGTTATGACTGCATGACATGTGGTGATGAGGACGAGTGCAAAAATCAACATCGTGGCCAAGGCGGGCAGCAACAATGGTTATGGAGTTTCCTTCTTTCCAACAATGAAGGATGTTCTAGCTCTCTCCAGGTCACAAGAGGCCCTCCCACTCTGCAGCCAGCTCAGGGCCATGCTTCTACCTGCTCTAGAGTGACTGAGAAATGCCTCCTGGCCAGCCAGCAGGGCAGAGACTGGCACAGTGGACACCTGGACTGGAAGGGAAGGGGGAGAGATATTCCTGTGGGAACAAGATGAGCAGGACTTCAACCCAGCTAGAGTAACCTCTGTTCAGAATTCACATTCAGTTCTTGTGTTTTTGTTTTTTGTTTTGTTTTTGTTTTGTTTGGGCATCACTGCCCTCAGGTGGTGGGAGTAGGAGGCCCAGCCTTTGCTCCGTGGAGCTGGAATCGAACCTCCATCCCAGTGGGCCGCAGTCCTGCGCACAACCACTACGCCACCGGAGCTCAGCCCAAGTTCTTGTGTTTTTCTGCAAGCTTTTTGAAGCACCCCCCCCCACCCCCATGAATGGACATGACCAGGCTAGACCCCTTCTACCTCCATCTTTCGAACAGCCACCTGAGAGCCATCTAATTCACCACTCTGCAGATTTGAAGGCTTGTGTGAATCTCGGGAATGGAGCTAAAGTTCAGATGCAGAGTCACTGGATCTGTGGTGGGTGTGAGACTCACAATCACACAAGTGTCCAGGGGAGACCCTCTGAGAAAGGAGGCTCCAAAGTCCAGCTCAGTGACTCAGACTGTGGACTCTGAAGTCCGAGCAATCCCTGGTGGCACCATGGGAAAAGCTTTGGGTTACTTACCCTTCAAGTCAGTAGTTCAAACCCGTCAGTCACTCCTCAGGAGAAAGATGAGGCTGCCTGCTACTGCACAGACTTAAGATCTTGGAAAGCCTATACAGAGTTGCTGTGAATCAGCGGGTGTTTCTGGGGGTGAGGGTGGGGGGTTCTGCTCAAGAGTCCAATGGCTGGAGTTGGATTCTGGCTTGTAGCAGTGTGGTCTTCGGAATGTCTCCAGAGCTTTCAGCCAGCTGCCTCCTGAGGGTGCGGTGGCGATGATGGCATGTCTCCATAGTGAAGTGTGTCCCGCCCACATGTGACACAGCGGGGTATGCAGGGCAGTCAGTGGTATGACAGGGCCCTCTTCTGCTGCAGCCCTTCAGTACGCCCATTGCTGGCATGGTCATAACGGAAACCCCCAGAATCCACGTCCTGACCCGCCCTGCTGCATATCAGCTGAGTGGAACCCCTCCCTGTTCAGCGTCTGTAAAGGGGGTGGTGCTTGGAGCTCAAATTGACTTCTGTTCTTTTTTCGTGATCTCAGTATGGCCAGCCCTGGCCTGCTTGCTGCAAGGTGCCATCCTGGCTCTGCACGAGAAAGAGAGGCTGTCTGCTCCCACGGAGGGTCCCAGTCTTGGCACCTTGATGCAAGGAAGCTGCGCATCGGAGTTGCCTTGATGGCAGTGGGTTTGACTGGGTGGATGACAACATGGACTCAGGGATGCTTATTTCATTCAATGTCTTATAACCAATGACTGCCACTATTTATTCTGATGCTCAAATCATCACAGATGTAGCCTTCAAGTTTTGGTCTGTGTTTTTTTTGAGCAGTCCCCCTTGCTCTTGGAGTACCATCCCCCTCCATTTGTGAATCATTGCTCCTCTGCCTATAGGACAGCCCGGGGTCGTGTGTGGTGTATCTATTATTTCAAAACACACACGGTGAGATTCTCCGCCTCTGCTGCCTTTGGAAACTAAGGTGTCAGCTCAAACTGACTACCATCACGTCAATCCTAACTGATAGGCACGCTGGTGGCGTAGTGGCTTGGGCTGCTGACCACAGGGTTAGTAGTTTGAAACCACTGGCCATACCTTGGGAGAAAGATGAAGTTTTCTGCGTTCACAGCAGGGGTCCTCAAACTTTTTAAACAGGGGACCAGTTCACTGTACCTCAGACTGTTGGAGGGATGGACTATAATTAATAAAAACAACCCAAAACAACCATGAACAAATTCTCTGCGGGCCTGGGATGAGTCGGCTGTGAAGCAGGACAGTGGTGGAGGCAAAAACACCTGACAGACCAGATAAATGCCCTCGGCAGGCTGCATGTGGTCCTTGGGCCATAGTCTGAGGATCCCTGAGTTACAGTCTCAGAAATCAACAGGGCATCTCCTATTGTTCTACTTTCCTATAGGCTCGCATTGAGTTATGCTGCCTGTGCCAGGAGCCTCAAATCACCAACAAAATTAGCTCTGATTCCAGAGGCAGAATCAGTTTCCAAGGAAGATACTCAGGACAGAGCTGGACGAGGGGAGCTGAATGCTTCCTAGCCCTGTTTTCCTGTAAGCATCCCTAAGGACAGCTTTTTGCCAGGCTCAGCTACTAGTGGCCCACAGAGGCACGGACTCAAGGAAGCGGTGTGGCAAAGGTTCCCAGACAGTACCAGCCCGGCCTGTTCCTGGTGACAAACACCTGGAAATACTGACAGCAACAGTTGAAGGAAGCAAGGAGGAAGTGACATTGCAGGAATTTCAGGGGTAGCCTCTGTTTTCTCACGGGCCAGTAAAGGTTGTGTTAGTATCGCCTGTCTACGTGCACAATCAAGAGTCGTGAGTTCTGGGCCTTGTGCCTGAAAGAAGCAGTCTCAGGACATTGTCCGGGGAGGAAGGAATGATGATTTCCAGTAGACCCACCTGGCTTTCTTGAGGAAGACGTCAGGCATTCAATACAACAGTCTCACATGAAGTAGCCCCTGTCTTCCATCAAAACACTTCCTCAACAAGATCATTTGACTTCAAATGGAGCTTTAAAGTGAACACAGCTGTAAAAACTGAATCAGGAATTAAGGAAACATTTTTTAAGAATTGCAAATCTCTGTTCTATCTTTACAACTTATCTGTAGATTAAAATATTTCAAAATAAAGTTTGATTAGATTTATTTATTTAAAATCATTTAATTGGGAGCTTGTAAAATTCTTTTCATAGTCTGCACATTCATCCATTGCGTCGAGCACATTTGTACATTTGTTGCCCTCATCATTCTCAAAACATTTGCTTTCTACTTGAACCCTTGTTCTCAACTCCTCATTTTTTCCCATCCGTCTCTGCTCCCTCCTCCCCATGAGCCCTTGATAATTTATAAATTATTATTATTTTCTCATGTCTTACACTCTCTGACATCTCCTGTCACCCACTTTCCTGTCGTCTGTCCTCCAGGGAGGGAGTTACATGTAGATCCTTGTAATTGGTTCCCTCTTTCTATCCCATGTTCCCTCCACCCTCCTGATATTGCCTAAAGTTTGTTTGTTTTTTTCTTGTGGGCATCACTGCTCTCCGGTGGTGGGAGTAGGAGGCCCAGCCCCACTGCTGGAATTGAACCTCCGTCCCAGTGGGCCGCAGTCCCACGCACAACCACTACGCCACCGGGGCTCAGCCCCTAAAGTTTGCTTTTTAAAGAAAAGACTCACTATGTATGAATGTTGTCATAGAGAATAATCAGGGTCTCCCAAAAGATAATGGCACTGTCATGTCCAGAACGTGTAACTGTTTCCTTATGAGGGAAAGTCAGAAAGCATTGTCTCAGGGTTCCTGCTCACACCAGCAATAGTTGACTCGAAAGAAAACATGTTTACACTGTCTCTGTGGTTTGCGGCTGACCGAAGACAAACTCTCTCTGCAAAGTACTTGTCTTAGTGTCATTTAAGGGCACTTCAAGAAAAGATCGAGTCAAAACACAGTGATACCTCAGATATAGAATGGCTCCAACTTCAAACACTCCGTTACTCAAGCAACAAAGTTTGAAAAAAAATCCGCTCATTGTTTGTAACTTTGCTCGATGGTAGAACCAAAGATCTGATGTGAAAAAAAAAACAACTTGTTAAGGGCTGAGAGTAATCGAGAGTCCCTCTGGCTCCCAACACAAGGGGGTGACTCTGCAGTCCAAGTGCTGGTCTCACTCAGACAGCACACGGTGCTTGTGTTAGTGCGGGAAACCTTTCCTTGGTGGGCTTCCATTTTTTCTACTCTTTATTTGGGTAAAAACCAAAATTTTATTTATGTTTTGATAATTGTGTTTTGATATGGAATAGAATGTATTTATTGTGTTTCGATGCTTTACAGGGTATTTCCACCACGTAGGGCTATTAACTTTGTGATAAAGTCCCGGATAACTGAATTTATAAGTGTACTTTTGGGTGACCTCAGAGATCATGATTTGAGTTTCCATCATGTTTTATGGGGAACTGTGTTCAGTTCTCAAACTTTTCAGTGTTTGAACCTGACTTTGAGTCCAACAGCAGAGACATCATTGTATTGACTTTCTAAGGAGTCTGCCACTCCAGTGAAATTCAAGTTGCCAAGAGGTCATGCCAACCATCGGGGGAGAGTCTAATGAAAGCAAGCAGGGTGGATTTTCTTAAAGATTTTAAGAAAATTGGAAATTGCATTGGTGAGAACAAGTTCAGGAAGAGTTTGCTGAGAAATGTGTCCTGTCATGACAATACAGCTGCTCATGCTTTGAGGGGAGCAAGAATTGGCCTATAAGAATTTGGTCAGGGAACTTTATCCCTTGAGACGCCTTTTTGTTTCCCAAAGTCAAAGAACATTAAAAAAGACCCTGACTGGTGCCTTTCTGGGATGTCAAAGCAATCTTTCTGATGTGATGTGATTTGAAGGGTGCAGAAGACCAGGCAGAGACCTCACTGGAATCTCTGTGGAGAAACAGGGGCTTCATATTTGGGGTTTTTTTTTCATAAGGGTTTCTATGATTAAACAGCAATATTTTTTTACTTACCCTTGTATATGGCAAAAGGAATGTTACAGATGTGATTGAATTACAGATGTTGAGTTGATCCGGTTGCTGTGGCTTATCTAGCGGATTCCAAGAGCCCACCTAGAAAAGAGGCAGGGACATCCTCCTTGAGGAGGAAGATGTGACAACCAAAGAGAAGTCCGGTGGCACAACTGGAAATACCCTGGCTTGGGTCAGGTCCACTTTTGTCCTCAAACTACCATCTTTGCTCTTCAATACTCTAAAAACGTCTTGGGCAGAAGATTTACCCGAGGCGATGTGTCCTTTGAGCTCTTGACTGCTGCTTCTGTGAACACGGATGGCAGATCCAAGCAAAAGGAAATCCTTGACGACTCTGTTTGTTTTTTTTTTCCTGTTTATCATGATGTTGTCTCTGTCCGGTTGTGAGGATCTGGGTTATCTTTCCGTTGAGTCAGAATGCATACTGAAGGCCTCCATCTTCATCGGCAAGGGCTTCAAGTGCTCTTCCCTCGCCGCAAACAAAGTTGTGTCATCTGCACATCGGAGGTGGTGAATAAGCCTTCCTCCAGTCCCGATGCAGCATTCGTCTTCATCTCATCTGGCTTCTCAAATGTTCGCCCAGCATACAGACAGAACAATGAGCAGAGCAGCCTCATTCCCGAGCAATCGAAAGCTGCCTGCTCCTGGGCCATCCTCACAGTCGCAGCCATTGTGCCTCCTAAATTGGTGCTACTCTGTTTCCACAGCCATGAGAAGCTAATGCAAACATTCATTTTTTTAATTCTTTCCTTTTATGACTTCTATCATATTCTATTTTCCACACGATTTCTGTTGGCCTATTCCCAGACCCCTTTCCTGGTTGTTTTGCTGGGGAAGATCTCGTAGCTCAGGGGAGCCTATTCAACCTGAGCACACTCTCTTCCCATAATCTCTGGACCTTTTCTTGAGCAGCTGTTGCTCTCCTCTGCTCCTGGGCATCTGTGAGTGAGTATCCCTCTGTAGGCACTGCAAACACAGTTCCGAATGGGAACTGTCAGCTGTTTCCAAGAAATGTCTCCTCCGAGGCAGTGTAGCTCTGGCCCCATCATGTTCTAGAAATGAAGTCAAAGCTGCTGTGGGAATTGATGCACAGAGTACAGCTCACTTCTCCCTCTTCTTGTGCCAGTGTGACCGGGCACCCCCTTGATGGGAAGCTTCCCAGGTGAAGTGAGCCTGTGTTCTGTGCATGTCCATATCAGCACAGATGGCCCACTTTCCCACATATGTCCAGAGACTTCTCTGCTCCGGGGAGAAATTGGCTCTCATACTAGGCATAGCTGGACCGGGAGCAGTCCTGATTCAATGACACGCTGGTGGCCAATCCTACACTACAGAATCATTAGCTTCAGCATGAATGAACTGAGGACAAAGGAATTTAGATTGTGTTGCCCACATTCCGCTTCCAGGTGTACCACAGCGACAACTAGGGCAGTGTTGGCCAGGTGTGCCTGTCGGCAAGGTCCCAACCTCTTCCTGTTGGCAGAGTCTGCTTTCATTCTCTCCTGAATCCCGATGCCCACACACTTGCTTGCTGCCTGATCAATCTGCTCTGGAACACCCACCCCTTCCCCTGGTGCCCCAGATTCAAAGATATTATTTTGTAGGACCTGCGTGTGGGTGCCTACATTCTCCTGGTTTATAGAGGGGTTGAGATACGGGCTCTTCTGAGTCCACTGCCCAGAAGCCTGAGATGGCCTCCACCCTCCATGTTCCCCCCTTGACTTCCCCAATCTTCTGAGTTGTTCTGGATCCCGGGGGAAAACTGTCTTGTCCTTAGATTTGAGTTTGTTAAAGGCAAATATGAAGCACAACTCAAGGAAGGCCCTTGACAGAAACCAGGCATCATTTCCATCTGACTTCTTTGATTCCCACTTGCGACAGCATGAGAGGCTACTGTTCAGCAGTTCCATGCATGAACCTATGTAGATGACACAAAGGGATTTTTTCAAGTTCCAGACTGCTGGCCAGTGTACTATGCGGTGGTGGCTTGTGTGTGACTGTGACACTGGACATGATGATGTCATTGGTCATTCGGATATTTCCATCTCAGTAGGGTCGTCTCAGCTGGCTAAGTTTCAGCGGAATTTCCAGATTAAAACAGCCAAGATTAAAACAGAGGCCTGGGCATCTACTCCCCAAAATGGGCCCAAGAAAACAAACCCTAGAGATCACAACTGAACATTGCCCAACAGGGCAGAAGGCGAGGCCCCAAGGTCGGAGGAAGACCATTGGTGGTGGGGGTGCGCAGAACGGGTGAGGTTTCATTCTGACATGTGTTGGCATGAATGTCATTGTCCCTCTTTGGCTTGAGTCAGAGCCCACTGCCCACTGCCAGACAAGGAACAGCAAAGTTTCACTGATGGCATTACACTGGGTTGTGGCAAGCTAATATTTCTTGCAGACTAATCTAAAGGCCGTCTATTATCAACATAAGTTTTTTAATTAAAAAAAACAAACAAAATAAAGTACTCTACTGGAGGAAAAACCAAAGGGTTTTTTCCCCCCAAACTACCAAGATGAGAGAAATTTCCAGAACTCATGATCAATTTTGGGAAGTCTTTCTTCCTATTTTGATCAAGGCTAAGTGAATTACCATTCCCTGGGGTGGAGAAGGAAGAGGCAAGGGAGGAGAAAATGTCACCTACTGAAGGTTGACAACCTCCCACCCACACCTGACTCAAAGTTTCCCTGAGCCTCTCAGCACCTCTGGACACCACTACCTCCCCACCCCAACCCTGCAGGAAGCCCAGTGAAGTGGGCTGGCCAGGGTTCAGCGCCAGACCAGACACAGCTCCATTCCCTCAGAAGAAGGTGGGTGGTTGTCAAGAGGTAGAGGGGTGGCCTGGAGCCGTTGGTAATTCCAATGCATTCCAGAAGTTTCCATTTGTCCAGGATGGACTCAGAAGTTTCTTACTCGGAACTGTTAACACGGTGTCTGGTGTCAAGGAATGCTAGGAATGAGTGGAACCTTGGAGTGGGGCTTCTTCCCTGGGCAGATAGATACAGAGAGGGGAATCCCCGCTTGAGCATCAGCTGCTCCCTGCAGGGCCAGCTTTGAGTCTCCTCCTGCCCTGACCTCCATGACAGGAACCTACAGCTGCTGGACCACCACCAACAAGCTGGTGAGCCACCTTTTCTTTTTTCTTCACAGCAGGTAGCATTTAATAGAGCCTAGCATTTGTCAGGCACTACTGTAAGCACTTCAGACATATTAGGAGATTTAATCTTCCCATAACCCCATGGAAGGTACTATACTTATCTCTGTTTTACAGGAGAGAAAAATAAGGTCTGGGATGGCTACATAATTTAAAATCATTATCTTCCAGTCAACTCTGACATGTTCCATATTTTCTCCTTTCTTTCTTTCTGTCTTTTTTTTTTTAAGTTGTTCTATTGGGGGCTCTTTTGAGGGCTTTCATGACCTTCTCCATAAGTTCCTCAATGGAACCCAGAGTTCCTGACAGAGGAAAGGCCCCCAGGACACAAACCAGTCATCCTTGCCTGGCCACGCAGAGGTGGTGCCACAGGAGAACTTTGGGGTGATCCACTCTCAGCGGGTAGCACAATGGCTGGAGAGAAACAGAATGCCTGGTGAGCACACACGCCATTGTGTGTTCCAGAGGGGCAACCTCAAGCACTGTGAGGCTATCCAGGCGGTCACAAAGCCCGCTGTCTACCTCTAGTGTGCAACCCATGCAGCCTATGACTGCCGCCCGAGTCTGTCAAGGAGTGCCCCGGGGGACACATACCCAAACATTTGCCCCCAGCCTGCTGTCTTTCATAAAGATATGCTTCAGCTTAGTCGTCCCCTGTAATGGGTTGAGGCGTGTCCCCAGGGGATGTACTCAATTTCTAACCACAGGGCCTGATTTGAAAATAGGGCCTTTGCACATGACATTCATTAACTGACATGACACCATAGGTACACCATGACCAGTGTCATAAAAAGAGAAGCCAGGGGCTGACCCAGTAGAAAGACAGATGGTGACAGTAGTGGGTTACCCTTCTACAAAGCAAGGTACTCCTGGAGCTGCCAGAGGCTGGGAGAGAGATGGAAGGGCCCTTCCCTCACATCTTCAGAGACAGCATGGCCCTGCAGACACCCTGATTTAAAGTATCTGCCTTCCAGGACTGTGAGACAATATTTTTTTGTTGTTGTTTTAAGCAAACCGGCTTGTGGTACTTTGTTACAATGGCCCAGAGAAACTGAGACACCTATTGCCAAGGGGGAAGCCATGCCACAAGCACCTCAATACTTTCTTGAGCAGTCACAGCCCAAACTTCCCTGTCACTATATAGCAAGGTGTTGTCCAAAGCTGTGCAGGTCAGGGTTGGCCACTCTACCCACAGGACAATGGTGGAATGGAGAGTCCCAGGGCAGTCTCCAGACATCACTACAAGATGATGGGTTCACTTGCCACACAAAATAGTTCTCTCTGATCTTCAACACCACTCTGCACAGAAGTCACTGCTATGTCTGCTCCTTCCCCCAAAGTACCAGCCAGTATATGTAGTAAATAAGCAAGGTTTACTGAAAATGTGGAGGACTTGTAGCATGTGTGGAAGAAGATCAAGGTTTGCAACCTTCAACATGGGTTATAATTTACAGTGTGTGGAAGTGATGTAACTGTAACTTGTCAAGGCTGTCAACCAGGCCCCAACTTGATGACCTCATTTGGAAGCACCATGTAGACAAATAGCTCACTGGAGGCCAGACAGACACTCTCTGTGAGACATTCCTGATGACAAGATGAATTCACATGGAGTTATGCAAGTAGAGTCAGAGCCCTGGGGCTGGAGGAGTCACACGGAGACCCACACCAGCCTTGGGATGCTTCCACCATCACTGGACCCACAAGACTTTTCACCCACTGGCTTGTGATCTTCCTGCATTCAGCATCATTGCATGGCTGTGTGAGTCTGAGGAGGAAAGTATAGACAGGTATTGGGCATACAGGCTAATATCAGACTTAGGGACTGGATCTGGACTGGGGCTGTTTTTGATGCTTTCTCAATATACAATTGCTCTTGTATATAAAGCCCTGTGAATTTGTTTCTCTAGTCCACCTGAACTGACACACAGTGTATAGAAAGACCCAATCCCTCACCACTGGACCCCTCATGGTCAGTGGAGAAAAGATTGAAGTTGCTACATGTCTCAGCCTGCTTGGATCTGCCAGCAATGCTCTGATGGCAGCTGTCAAGAGAGAATACGGTGCAGGACCTGGGGTGAATCTGCTGCACAAGACCTCTTTATAGTGTGGAAGGGCCTGATGTCGCTTCGAGGGCTAAAGTGCGCCTGATCCAAGTCAAGGAAGCTGCAATCCCCTCCTCTGCATGGGAAAGTTGGACATTGATAAGGAAGACCCATCTGAGATTTGGAGGAATCGGAAGTTTCCTGAGTCCAAAATTTATCTGATAACAGACAAACAGAGGGAGCCCCACCCCACCCCTGGCCCCGCTACCAACACTCCCCCCCCTCCTCACAAGACCTCTAAGACCATGCTGACCACACAAGAGAATGACCTGGGAGACATTACTGAACACACCAAAGCCAAATGTCTTCCCCCGACCTTCATTCCCCAAGTTCAATTAAAACTGAGTGTGTGGGAATGAAGAGCAGGTATTGGCACTTTTTAAAGAGCAGCCTGTGCTGAGAAACACAGGCCTAGGCCCGCTTAGGTCCTGGGGTAGGTGGGAGATGTGTGTCAATCAAAGCTGTCTGGGAAAGCAGTGGAGGCACCTCCACTCTTCCCCACTGTTATGCGCCCTAGCCTAATCCACGGTTCCAGAGTATCCGGGTCACATACATCCTGGAGACCCGCCCACTCTCCAGGGAGGGAGGGCTCAGGAGATTATAGGTTTCCAGAAAGTTTTGATGAGCCTGCAAGGCCTGGAACACAGGAAGAGCGCAAGCCTATTTGTCAATGGAAAGAACCAATGGAAATGAAACAGCTTCATGGAAAGGGCCTGTTTCAACACGCGCCCCGCCTGACCTTTTGCCAGAGCTTCTCAAGTGACTGAAACAACTGCTGTGCTTCTCAGCCATGCGGAGCCACGGGAAAGGAGAAAGGAGGCAGGGGCTGCCTGCCAACGTCCGAGTTGTAGGCTTTTCTGGGTCAGAAACCAAGAGTTTGAAAATACTGGTCATTGGAGGCCCAAGGAGGGAGACTCTTAGTCTGGATTCTCAGTCCTTCCTACAATAAAGAATAAAACAGAAAGAAAAAAAAAAAAGACTAAATCAACAAAAGGAGACCCGGGCATAGCCCACTGAGAAGAATGCATAATGCATATGGCTACCCTTGAGTGCATTTCAACTCCTAATAGCCCCCCTGTAGGACAGGGCGGAACTGCCCCTGTGGGTTTCTGAAGCCGAAATCTTTATGGGAAAAGAAAGCGTCCTCTTTCTACTGGAGCCGGGTGCACGGCAGATGGTAAGTGTGGAGGGGTCTTGCTTCCAGGACTCTCCCGGAGAGCTTTTACCATCAACCCTGTGGTTAAGAGTCCAATGCTCAGCCACCATTACCCCCTACACCCACCCACCCACCCCGAGCTCCGGGAATGAAAGAAACTCAAGAAGAAGCCAAACTCATTGCCACGGAGTTGGTTCTGAATCATAATGACCCTACAGAACAGACCCTTCAGGAGAGGGGAGATGTGCCCCTGTGGGTTTCCCAGACCGTAGCTCTTTCAGGCTGTAAAAAGCCTCGCCTTTCTCCCCCGAGGTGGTTGGTGGTTTTGAACTGCTGACCTTGTGGTTAGCAGCCCAACATAACCACGACACCACCGGGACTCTTGAAATGAATGAAGGCGCATGATTAACCTGTAACCTAATTCCGTGTCCCTGAGCTCTAGGAAAGCAATACAGGCACACATTGGAGTAGGTCAGTGTCGGCAGGGGCTGTGGCAGGGCTTTTGTTGAAGGACAGAGAGGGCCTGGAGGGCTGCCTCTCCCTTGACAGCACCATGGCAACAGGAAGGGCTACTACAAAGAAGCTTGAGAAAAAGCAGTGTTTTTCAAGCTGGCTGAGTGTAGTGAGAGGCCCCAACCTGGGAGTGGAGAGGCTCTTGCTCCCAGACGTATGAACACCAATGCTCATAGCGGCACTATTCTCAACAGTAGGAATACATAGCAGATGAATAGGGAGATAAAATGTGGTGCATCCCAAAGAAGACAGTAGGCCTAGTCCCACCTTGTGATGCAAGGGCCCCTCATTGATTCATAGCGCTATGGGGGACAACACTGGAGACAAAGTGTGGAAGCTGTGCCCAGTCTGACTCTCCCACACCAGGATGAAGCATAAAGTTTGTGCAAAATAGACTTTGGGGGCAGAGCTTGATGCTTCATCAGACTCAATTGGAAAACATTCGTAAAGGTCAAAAGAGAGACTGGGAATTATTTATAGGCTTTTCTTTCTTTTTTTCTTGTCTAGCTATATAAGATAGGTAGGATAAATAATCCCGAAGAAAAAAGCAACAGGACTGACCTTTCCAGAGGGACTTGGAAGTGGGGTGCGGTGGGGGAAGAGGAAATGGGGAGCCAACAAGCCCAGAGACAAGTCATCTAAAATCAATGGCAATGAGGGTGTAGAATGCCTGACGGTACTTGGTCAGGTGCAATGTAGCTGAGAGGAATTACTGAGAGCCAAATGAATCATAAACATGATAGTGGACAAATGGATAAACAAGTAAAAAGAAATAGAGGAAATAACTAGGAGGCAAAGGACACTGTTATAGGTACAAATACAGGCATGCACATATGTAAATATATTTATTTTTGATGATAGGGACAAAGATCTATGTACATATATTATATGTTAAATATTAAGGTAGCAGATGGACATTGGGCCTCTACTCAAGTACTCCTTCAATGCAAGAACACTTTGTTCTAACAACCTGGCTTTCTGTGATGCTCCCCTTCCCAACATGATTGCTGAAGACAAAATGTGTGCATAAACAAATGTGGTGAAGAAAGCTGTTGCTGTCGAGCAATCAAAAGATATATAGTGTTTAGGGTATTAAAGACTTGAAGATAAACAAGTGGCCATCTAGCTTGGAAGCAACAAAACCCACATGGAGGAAGCACTCCAGCCTGTGTGACCATGAAGTATCAATGAGATCAGGTGTCAGACATCAGAAGACCCAAAACAAACAACCACCTCTAGGCGAATAAGGGCAGGGGGTGGTGGGGTGGTGGTGGAGTCGAGACCCAAATTCCATCTACAGACATTTGGACATCCCCTCACAGAAGGGTCACAAGGAAAGGATGAGCCAGTCAGGGTGCAGTTATAGCACAAACAAAACATGCAACATTCCTCTAGTTCTTTAAGGCTTCCTCTCCCCACTATCAAGACTTCAATTCTACCTCACATATCTGGGTAGACCAGAGGATGTATACTGGTACAGATAAGAACTCAAAACACAGGGAATTCAGGACAGATAAACCCCTCAGGAACAATAATGGGAATAGTGATCTCATGAGGGTAGGGGAAAGATTGAGGGAAAAAGGGGGAAACTGATGACAATGATTGATGTATAACCACCCCCACTTTCCAGGGGGACAAACAACAGAAACATGGGTGAAGGGAGACAACAGTTGGTGTAAGTTATGAAAATAATAATAATTTATAAATTTTCAAGGTTTCATGAGGGTGGGAAGGTGGGGGAGGGAGGTAAAACTGAAGAGCTGATACCAAGGGCTCAAGTAGAAAGAAAATGTTTTGAAAAGGATAATAACAGCATATGTGCAAATGTGCTTGACTCAGTTCATGGATGTATGGATGTGATAAGAGTTATAAGAGCCCCCAATAACACGATCTTAAAAAAAAAAGTGCAATGGGGTAAAACTCTGCTTTCAAGAGGAGAGACAGCAGCACTGCTGCTGGCCAGACTGTGGTTCAACCTGGACCACAGTATGCTAAGTGAAACAAGTGAGTAACAAATGGACAAATACTGAATGATCCCATTGATATGAAATATCTAGAGAAAATTCGTGTGTAGAGATGGAAATTACATTAGTGGTTACTGAGAGGAGGTGTGGATGAAAGCTACTGTTTCAGAGTACTGTGTTTCTGCTTGGGGTGATGAAACAGTTTCAGAAATCAATTAGGATGATGAGAGTTATGCAACATTCTGAGAGAGATGAATGCTACTTTAAAAATAATAGAAACAGCAAACTTTATGTATGTGTGTGTACATATACACATACACATACATGTTCATGTGCACATATATGGCCAATACCAAACCCATTGCCACTGAATTGGTTCTGACTCATAAGGATCTCATCCAGGCTTTCTGAGGCTGTAAATCTTTATATGAGCAGACAGCTTCATCATTCTGTAGTGGTGCAGTCAATGGTTTTGGTCTGCCAACCTTATGGTTAGCAATTCAGTGCTCACCCACATCACCACTGGGGTATGTATATTGGTTTTTAAACCACAATGTTTAAAATTCCTGGCATTCTCATTACCTCTGAAGCCTCAGAATGGTCTAAAAGATGTATCTTCAGATGCCATCTCCCAATACCACCTCGGATCCAGGTTTCAAGCAGCTCAAAGAATACACAATCTACATGGATTTTTAAGAAGAGGAATACAAGTCTACCACTATGAAATCAGTTATAGAAAGAAGACACTAGTTTAAGTGAGGGCCACTGAACTTCACAGCAAATTCGCTGTCTGAACTTCACAGTAAATTTGGTCCCATGGATAGATATTATCATCCTCTCTCTTTTTTTTTTCTAAGACCATGATATGAAGGGTCAGGTGGGTGGAATAATTTCATCAAGGTCAAACAGTGGGCAGTTTCCGGAACTAGAAGTAGAATTTGAGTCAGTCTGACCCAGATGTGTAGTAATATCAAACAACCTCTGGTGGTAGGGGATGAAATGGTTTGACTTTTCTAGATGAACTGTTGCTAATACTTGGCATTCTAAAATGATCCAAACCATCAATCAGTCAACCCATGTTTTCCAAAGACATAGCTCCTGTCAGATGTTGTAGAAAGACAGTAATAATGGAGACTAACAAAAGCTCCCCACACCTCAAGGAGGCAAATACAATATTAATACCATCCTCCTTCTAGTCGGAAGAACATGGGTGCAAGAAAGAAAGTAGTCATGCGAAACAGATAGATTGCTTTTGAGAGGCTGGCGGCAAAGCCCTTAGCAAAGGCATCCTACGTGTTCAGAAAGTTATCTTGACTAGTCTTTGAAAGTGGAAGGAGTATGCCTCAGGGCTTGAATCCCAATAAAGCTAAAAAGAGATGGCTGATCTGCCTCAGTGGGAAAACGTGTGGGGACTAAAAGGGAGCAAAAGAATAGAGGGAGGAGGGGAAGAAAGAAGGGGCAGGGATAATGTGGCGAGAAGTAGACACTTCAGTGAGATTTGAAAAAGAAGTAGATTGTTTCTACTGCATTTTGTACTGTTGCTTTTATAGAATGCAGATCTCTTCTCTATCCCCAAGATTTCCCTAGAAGTTGAAAACACACAAAGACTGTGGATGAATGAGAAAGAGAGAAAGAGAGAGAGAGAGAGAGAGAGAGAGAGAGTGTTTCTGGACACAATCCCGTGCACAATGGAAGGAATGCTGCTGCCTGGTCCCGTCCTATCTTCAGGATTAGTTATGACTTTGACCATTAGGACTCACAAGGTTTTCGTGGGCTGATTATTGCCAAGGGCTCGTTTTCCTTCCTAGTTTGTCTTAGTTTGGAAACTCTGCTGGTATTTGTTCAACCTCATAGCAACAATCAAGCTTCCACTGTGACAAGGGCGGTGGCTGTGGATGGGACCATTGGCTGTATAGAGGGCAAAGGCTTCATCACTGGAACCCCAGTGCTGCCATATCTGGGTTAATACAGGGATTTGATTTTTTTTTTAAACTTAACCTCAGACTTGGTTTTCTACTCTCTTGAAGAGTGACAGTCAAAGAGACTCACAGGGACAGTTCTACTCTGTCCTGTGGGGTCGCGGTGAGGCAGCACTGCCTCCATGGCAGTGACTGGGGTTTGGTCACACAGTGATGGAGGAAAGTACAGTGGAGTGGAAGCAACGGTGATGTTTGGGGCTTCACTGAAACTTCAAGGGAAGCATTGGAAAGACAGGGACTTTGACACAATCTCATCTAGATGGTGGAAAGTCAATGAGTTCTGTCTGAGGGAGGCAGGTAGCATTTACTGAACTCCTCTGTGCACCAAGTCCCCGGGGCTGTGCCACATCCATTTTCTTACTCTTCTCAGCAATCAAGGGTGGGAGGCATTTTTATTCCCACGTTTTAGATAAAGAGATCAAGGTTCTGTCAGACAAGTTATGCAACTTGCCAAGAGCAAGTAACCATTAAGAAGAGGGGGTTGTCTGATACCATCAAGACCCACCACAGTTGCCCTCAAGTTGACACTAACTCACACTGAGGCTGTGTGTGTCAGCATGGAACACAGAAAAAGCAATAGCTGGAGTTTTTTCAGATATAGATAGCCAGGCCTTTCTTTGGAGGTTCCTCTTGGTGGACTCAAAGCTCCAGCCTTTTGGCTAGCAGCTGGATGCATTGACTGTTCTTGCCACACAGGGATTCTGTAACAGGATGATGTAACAGGCCTATTCCATGGCTCCCACGGCCTCACCGTAGAGATGTGATATTCCTTCTGCTTGTACCACGTTTCATGGTGAAGTCCAACGTGGGCAAGTCCACAGTGCCCTTCCTCACAGCTCTAGGAGTCAGGTGTCCGACAGGTGCCCTCAGAGTCCTCTCCATGACCTCTTACCCACTTTTCCTAACAACTTTCTCATTACAGCCCACTGGAAAATTCCTGACCTTACCTCTGACACTCACCTCCCCACAGTGGGGGGGGGAATCATTCCCCCCACCCTCTCCCCAGGTGGCCCCTCAACTATTGACCAGATTTGTGAGAGCTGCTTTTAAGAGCTGACACACTGGTAATGCAAGAAGCAAAGATGCATTGCTGGTTATTGTTGTTGTTGCTCGCTCACTTACTTTTTGTTTTCGACTCCTCATATAACTTGAGAGAAGAACATTCTAATAATTGTAATAGGATTGTTTAAAACTGATTTTAGTGCAATTATTGGATCATGCCAAGCGATTTTGTGATTAGCAGCTCAATGTGTAAGTTGCCAGGCCTACCTCCTTTAATGTGATGGCCAGCTCCCTGCCACCAAGAAGTACTCGGTTTATTTTTTCATGGCAAAGTGTTAATAGATGTCAAGCCACCTTCTTTTTGGGTGACAGCAAGCATCCAATTATCACTGAAAATGAAGTGTAGTCCCAATGCCCTGTCAATACTGGAGACTCCAGAACTTTGTGTGGGCTAGAACAGCTCAGGTCACAGTGAGCGTGTACTGAGTGTCCCCAGTGTCACCCACTATGCTCAGCATGCTACATCCATCTCCGTCTTCTCTCTGCCCAGCAGGGAGGGACTGCTGTTACTGCTATCTTACAGAACAGGACCACCATGGTGCCCAAGAGGGCCAACTCACCAGGAGGAGCAAAGCTACGAGAAGCCATGGGAAGGCAATCCGGACAATCGGCCACTGCTCTTTGTGTCTGTTGCTAAAGCAAAAGGTCCTTAATGTGTATGACTTTAGATGTGTGTGTGTGTGTGTGTGTGTGTGTGTGTACATAGATTCCTGTTCTGGGCAAGATGGACTGAGCACAGTCCAACATGCCTGTCACATTGGTGACAGCTCTAGACCATGACCAAATGCCTGGACAGAGAAAAGGAAGGTCAACAGTGCCATCAAACCCACAGTGAGTGTCCTACCACCCACCCCTGCTAATATCATCCGGTCGGGACTCCAATGCAGCCTGAAACCCAGAAGTCCACCTCAGATGCAAGCAGAAAGAGCTCTTAAAGAAGTCTTCCCTTTCTGTTCAGAGTAGAGAAAGAGACTGCTGTTCTGCTGTTGTCTTTTTCATTCCCACCATTCCTAGTTATCCCATGCTAGCAGCCCTAGCAGCAGCAGCAGCAGCAGCCAGTAAGGGGACTAAAACCCTATGAGAGGGGAATTCACCTCTCAAAGAAGCTGTGGTCCCAAGAGAGCAGGACAAAACGTCACTGCTTTTATTTCCACAGCTTGGCTCTGAGTCCGATTCAGTCAGAGTCACAGCACATGCAGAGCAGAGCAGGAAGACTCAAGGCCCAGCCTTCTGAGCAGAGGACTCCAGGGAGCTGGAAAGCATGGGAATGCTCACAGAGAGGAGGAAGGCCAAGTACTCATCTGGAGTAGATTAAGGAATTAGTATGCGAACGCCCAGGCTGACTTCCAAACTACGTGTGTCTTTAGGACTGGAGAGGATGAATTAGGCTACCACCTGAGCCCCAGAAAGGCCACTGGGTGAAGCAAAGAACAGATTCAAATAGCACTGCAAAGTCTTTGGGAACTGAAACATAGAACGACAGTCAACAGAGTTTTATGAGAACTTAATGCTGGAACTTAGTCAAATCAATTGTCTACTCAAACAGAACAATTCTAAATGAAATAATCTTCCTAGGACTTAAACAAGACATCTATTCTCCTAAAGTAATATTTAAAATCTCCAGGAAACATCTCATACATACATAAATAACTCCAACTTTCTAAATAGACACATAGTAAGTGCTCAAACATTTCTTAAATAAGCAAATTAATTAAGTACTAAAAAAAACTCTACTTGGCATATGAAGAACAAGGAAAATATGAATGTATAATGGAAAGAACATTCCATGGATGCCAACTGAGAGATGACATAAATGCTGAAATGATTAAGCAAAGATGCTGAAGCAGTTATTGAAACCAGGCTCTCCAAAGTAAGGGTGAAGTCTCTTGCAATGAGAGAAGAGAGGAAGAGTCTCATTAGAAAATGAAAACCATTCTAAACGTGATAATGATGCTGATTGCACAACTCTTGACTTGTGGGATATGTGTATTATATGTCAATAAAACAGTTAAAAATAAAGCAGGGGACAAAAAGAACCCTCAGGAGCTATAAAGAGTTAGATAGAGTTTTTTGGAAGTGAAAAATACAATGACCTGAAATAAGACCTTCATTGGTTGGGATCAACTGAGGGGTGGTGAGGCATCCGTGAACTCCAGGAACGAGCAGTAGAAGTCATTCGATTGGAGAAACAGAGAGAAACATGGTAACCACAATGAACAGTGTCTAGGACACAAAGGGCATGGCATACAGAAAGGCTAGCATTTTATATTATTGAGGTCCCACCTGGAAGAGGGGTATGCAATTATTTGAATAGACAATGGGTTACAGATCCCCATGTTTTGTAGGAAATAAAAATGTACCAATTCAAAATGTTCTGTACACTTCAAATAAGGCAAGTCTAAAAAAATTCCTTGCCATGGGGCTGAGCCCCGGTGGCGTAGTGGTTGAGTGCGGGATTGCAGCCCACTAGCTTGGTGGTTCAAATCCAGCAGCAGCTCTCTAGGAGCAAGGCTGGGCTTCCCACTCCCACCAGACAGCAGTGATTGCCCCCCCCCCAAAAAAAATCCTTGCCAAGACTCATTCTATCTCAACTACTGAAAGACAAAGAAAAATTTGTGAAAGCAGACAGAGGAAAATGACACTACAGATAGAAGCAGCCTCAATTTACCATGCACTCCAGTTAATGAGGAACCATACTTACAACTGGTTGTGTTTTACTTTTTTGTACATCTTATCTCTAATAATATATGTTACTTACAAGTTTCAGCATAGAATTTGCTGTCCTTCTCATATGTTCACTCATACAGGCTGGAAGATATATATTTAATTGATCTATAGAGATACTGATGATAAAAAGGAATAGAGATGAAAACTTTTAAAAAGAGAGAGAGAGAGAGAGAGAGTGGTATTCAACTTACATGAGTACCAACTTAACAATAGAAGCCTTAGAATGTAAGTCAGAGACTACCTGTAGAGGGAAACATTGATTTGACTGTAGGTTTCTCATTAAAAAAAATCATGAAGGTCAGAGAAAATGGAAGAACATACTTAAAGTGCTCAAAAGAGATTAACTGTCCATCCAGGATTTTATATCTAGTGAAAATATCCTTAAGGAGTGAGGATGCAATGAGGACAATCACAATGAAGGGAAATTAAAAGAATTCATCACCAGCACACATGTTCTAAAAGAAATGCTAAAGGAATGCTTTTATCCTAAGATTGGACACACAGCAAGCATGTTCTAGAAAAGGTAAAAAAGCCACGGAATCTAGATTAGCCATTGTCAGATGGGTGTGTGTGTGTGCTTTGTGTAGACTATTCTGTATTTGGTTGGGGTCGTGGTTGCACAAGTATACAATGTATACAAGTAACAAATGTATACAAATGTTTCAATGCATGGAACTCATGCGCACATATGCACACAAGCTACTTTTATTGTGTGTGTGTGTGTGCTTTTAAGTATCTTAAAACAACACAGATTCATTGTCTTGCATTTCTGTAACAGTCCAACATACATCTCTCTGGGCTGAAAACAAGGTTTTGGTAAGGTTGAGTTCCCATGTAGAGGTTCTAGGGGAAAATCCATGGCCTTATTTTTTCCGACTTCTAGAGGATTTCCACATCCTTCACCTTAGAGCTCCTTGCCATGGATCTGCCAGCTACACCCATGGAAGCAGCAGTCAAGAAATCAAATCACATAATACATAAATATATTTTAATCTGCTGCTAAAGACCTCTGTAAAGGTTTAAACAAAGATATCACCTGCCCCTGCACATGCTATTTTCCATTGTCTCATATGCACGTGATGGGTGGATGAAGCCTGAGGAAGAATTGATGCACTCACTCAATTACAGGATTGGTGAAGAATGTTGACTATTATGGGCTGCCAGAGAAGCAAACAAATCTGTCTTGGACAAAGGAAAGGGAGAATGCTCTTTAGAAGGGATGATAGTGAGGCTGTGTCTTCCATACTGTGGACATGCTCTCAGAAATTCTCAGACCCTGGAGTACATTATGTCAGTACAGCTAGAGGATCAGTGCAAGAGAGGAAGTCCTTCAACAAGACAGATTGTCGCAGTGAATGCAATGACGCACTCCAACAATGCAGTGATTTTGAGAATAGCGCACCACCAGGCAGGGTTTTCTTCTATTGCAGTGGTTCTTGAACTTGCTCATGTTGTGGTGACCCCCCCAACCATAAAATTATTTTCGTTGCCCCTTCATAACTGTAATTTTGTTATTATTATGAATCGGACAACCCCCGTGAAAGGGTTGTTCGACCCCAAAAAGAAAAGGGGTCACGACCCACAGATTGAGAACCACTGTTCTATTGAATGCAAAAATAGGGTCCATGTGAGTCCAACCCGAGCAGATGTGGTGACCTTTGGTGCATTCGCTATGTGTTTCTACCACCAACTTTATTTAGTTCCCAAACCATTGTTCACTCCAAAGGAAAACCCATTAAGCAATTGGCTTCCATTTCCACTCCTCTCATTCCTTAGCAATCTGCTATCTGTCTCTGTGTATTTACGTAATCTGTGACTTTGATTTTTCTCTAGCTACTTTCACTTTACATGATCTTGGTGTCTATCCTGCTTTTTGCATATATAGGTACTTCTTTTTTATGATCAAATAATATTCTGCTTACTCATGCACCTTGGTTTTTTTTTTTAGGGTTTTGTCTTTTTTAGTTTTATAATAAAATTTAAAATTGCATATTAAATTCATCTCACCCAAGATCAATTCAACCAGTATCTCTTGAGAGTCGGGACTGTGGATTATGGTATTCTGGGATCTCCAG
The DNA here is from genome assembly GCA_004026705.1 of Nesogale talazaci. NCBI lineage: Eukaryota > Metazoa > Chordata > Mammalia > Afrosoricida > Tenrecidae > Nesogale > Nesogale talazaci. Next base: position 60,844 of record PVJH01010428.1, read on the forward strand.
GTAATTCTGATGCACCACTAGAATTGAGAATCATTGCTTTTAGATAATATTTTGGTTCTTAAATGATGCATGGAAAACAGTTCTAAAATTGGATGGCTGAAGGCAACAGTCATGTTATTGGATCTTGATTTTACAGTTTGGTCCAGGCTCAGGAGTGACGTTCATCTGCTGGCTTGTCAGCAGTCATTCATGCTACTGAATTCAGCCAATAAATTGACTGGGATCCTGGGCCAGTTGGCCTCTGATCTTCTCTGCATCTTTAGTAGGGACCAGGGGTTTTGCATGGTGACCCGGGGCTCCCAATGCACAAAATCCAAAGCTGCCAACCTTTTAGTTTTGTCCCAGACCAGGAACACCTTCACTTCTACCACATTCTAACATCATGGGTCCTAGGAAGGGGACTGACTGCACAAGGGCCAGGAAACCAGGAGGCAGGAATATGATTCATAGTCAGTATCTTATAGAATATTAATATCTTTTCAATAAAGTCAAAAGATTCCTCACACATACCCTAAAGCAAAGAGATCACAGACAAATGACTAAAGCAGTGTGGTTAAATAAAGACCATCCTTGCTTGTTTTCTTTATATGAATGGACAAGCCATGAACATCTGGAAAAAGTTAATTATAACTGAACATTGGCGACCCCGGATGAATTCTGAATTCAGACAGGCTGCTGCATTCTAAAGGAAAATGATGGGTGAGGCACCTGACAGATGATATCCTAGAGTCTCCAATCTGACCAGCATTCAGGATCCTGGAGAAATCATTAGTGTGTGAATGAAGGAGACCCAGGAAAAATGAATTGAGGTGTCTCCCTCATCTCCACCAGACTCCGTTAAAGCTATCCCCAAAGCTCTCAAAACACCTCTGCCTCCCTCCAGAAAACACTTCTGCCCCATCCTCTTCTTTATTCTTACCAGTCAGGCTTCTTCTCCTTTTCCAATACAAAAGACAAACCCAGAATCCAAAAGAAAGGAACGCAATGCTTGTCATTCATTTAATCAAACAGTTTTTGTGAGAGAACCCATATGAGATCGAATAGGCATAGGCAACAGGAAGGAGAAAGATCAGACAGGGACCTTGGGGAGGCAGTGGGTTGGTGCAACTGAGGACGAATGCCTCAGAGAAGGAGGGTGAGCATGTTCGAATCACTCAAAATATATCTGAATGGCATGGAATGGTGCCTGAAGCGACTGTTGAGCTGGCAAAGGATTTGCTGTGTATGTTCTGTACAGCAGCAAATTAAATTTAATCTATACTATTCCTCTGGGAGGGAAGCGGTAGTTCTCAAATGTGCCTCTCATTGTTCTAGCTGCTGGAGGTATCAATGGAAGAGAGCGGGCTAAGGTCTCTGCCCCTATGGAACAAAAATCTACCAGGGCAGAAAGAAGACAGAAAATAAAAATCTAAAATAAATCATACGGTGGTAAGGGCTAAGCAGCGTATATGCCATAAGGGGATGCCTGGGCTTCAGGATCCCTGCACATGTCTGCTCCTCCACTTAACTCAGGTTGCTGCTCATCTGAACCAAAAAAGACCAAAAAATCCAGCAGCAAGCAAATATATTGCCATCCAGCTGCTTCTGACTCCGAATGACCCCAAACGACAGTGTGTGTCGGAGCTCTGGTGGCCTAGTGGGCTACACCTTGGACTGCTAACCATCAGGTCAGTAGTTCGAATCCACTGATTGCTATACAGGAGGAAGATGAGACTGTCCACTTCAGAAAAGATTTAGTCTCAACAAACCAAAGGGGCTCTTTCACTCTGTCCTGTAGGCTCACTCTGGGTCAGTATCGACTCACACACAGGAAGTGAGTTTGGTTTGGGGGCAGGGGGAGGCAGTGTAACAGATACCTCAAAGGGTTTCCAAGGCTGTTAGCTTTATAAAAGCAGGCGCTTCATCTTTCTCCCGCAGCAGGAGTGGTGGGCACCCCCTCTCTTTGGGTTGCAGCACTTAACCCTTTGCACCACCACAGTTCTTTTGCACGATGCTTATCAGTACCAGGCTCATCTGTAGCTTGAGGATCATGGCAGTGCCTACCTCATAAGGTTGTGGCAACTTTACAAGATAATGCCTATTGAGTGGAATCATTGCAGGTCCCAAACCCCTTACAACTCAGTAAATGCTGGCCATTCCAATTATTACTCCATTTAGAGATTTGGATCTGGAATTGGTTTAAGACCCAAGGAAGACTTATCTTTGATAAGGACCCCAAAAGTATCAAATGGGCAACAGATGCACTTTTCAACAAGTGGTCCTGGAAAAAATGGATATCTACCTGTAGAAAAATGAAGCAAGACCCTTACCTCACTCCGTGCACTAGAATAAATTCAAGGTGGATTATAGAGCTTGAAGTAAAACCCCAAACTATTAGGGCCATCAATGAGGGAATTGGGAACAATCTGAGAACACTGGCACAAGGACTACATAGGCTAACAGAAATAGGGAAAGACAAACACAGAGGAGGCTCAAATAGACAAATGGGATATACTAAAAAAAAAAACAAACTCACTGACATCAAGTTGATGCTGATACATAGTGACCCTACAATCCACACATTAGATTCAAATATACTTTATTTGCATGGTTCTTCCCCACAAGGCTACTCTTTCCCTTATTTGCATTATTAGAAAATTACCTAATACCCTTCGTGGGTCCCACCATCTCACTAACATATACATGGTCTTCTCTTGACCCTGTAGTTGGTTACACATTGGGTTGGTAACACAGTAGTTCTAATCCACCAATCAACCTGAGGTAGGAAAATGAGGCTTTGTGCTTCCACAAATATTTGCGAGCTCAGAAGCCCTAGGAAGCAGTTCTACCTTAATTTTAGGGTTGCTATGGTCAGAATCAGCTCAACAGCAGTGGTTTGGTTGTTTACCCAACAATTTGGAGGAAGTTACAAAGAACTATCCCTACAAGAGTCATATGTAATTCACACTACCGCCTTGATGACAGTAGCTTTATAATAAATGTTGCAAACATGTAGTACTAAGTCTTCTGGTCTTTTTAAACTTTCATGGACAATTCTAGGTCCCTTGCATTGCCACACATGTTTTAGAATCGGCATGTCAATTTCTACAAAAGTCTTCTGGGATTTTTATTGTGATTATGCGTAACCTATAGATCCATTCCAGTTAGCACAGGCTAGGAGGTGGGATTGGGGTCCTGATATCAGAAGGGAGTGGCAAAGTGTGGTGACTGCCAGCCGAGAAGAAAGAACACATTTGACATCAATATTGGGATGGCTAACTCATGCACCAATTGGCAAGGCCAGAGTGCCTAGCTGTTTTTCAAACACTAGTCTGGTAATTGGCCCTCTCTGCCCTGCCGGCAAAGTTCTCATCTCGTGGTTGCAAATCCAGGCAGTCTTTTGTGGTTGTGGAGAGCATTTACAATCAATGGACTTTAAAGAGAGCAAATTACCTCCCATAAAGTGGGTGGGCCTCTTCACTGATGAAAACCCAAGAGCCAAATGTGAGGTTTCTTGCAGGAGAGCCTGTTCTAACTCGGGTAATATATCTATCCTGCTGGGGTTTCTAGACTTTTGACAAACTATGGACTTCATCCTTGTCAACCTCAGCACCTGCATGACACAACTCCTTAAAATAAACCTCTTTGGGTAGACAGAGCAATGTCTGGCATGTGTCTCTATATTTGTTACTGCCTTTAGATATGGCTCAGTCAACTCATGATACACTTTATGTATCACTTTATGTATCACTAGCTACCGCTATGGCCATATCTCCTATTGGCTCTGTTTCTCTGAAGAACCCAGGCTGACATCAGTTCATATTGTGCAGCCTTGATGCACTGTTTGGATGTGAGTCACAGATAGCCTCAGCCATGCCCTCTGCACGCAGACACTTTCCCACGGGGAGGGCGGAGAACGGGACACACCCTGCCAGGGGACCTGGGCCACGCACCCTTGCATGGCCGACAGAGTGGCAACTCGTGGAGAAGGAAGTCTGAGTTCCTCCCCAAAGCAATCTGAGTAATTGGCCCTTTCTGCCCTGCCTGCAAAGACTTCGTCTCGTGGCTGCAAATCCAGGCACGACATAAATAAGAAGCACATGTTGCAGGCAACCAGCATGCCTCCCAGACAGTGCCTCAGCAGGCTCAGTGGCTCCGTGGCTCGGCGGCTGAGCAGCCCATGAGCTTGGCCCATAGGCCTGCCTTCCTCCTGGCCGCCCCTGCCTTTACCTTGTGTGTTCCCCTGGGGCTTGCTTCCTGCCAGCCTCCTCCCAAATAAGGCTGCTCCACAGCTTCTTCTACATTTTAATCTCTTGGGGCTACAATGAGCTCAGAGATCCGCTGTGGCAAGGAGGCTGCCTAGACAGTGGGTGGCTGCAGGCCATTCATGGGAAGGAGCAGGTAAAGCAGGGGTCTCAAACTAGGCCCCAAGGGCCACATGTGGCCGGTCGAGGACACTTACCCGGCCCGCTGGGTGTTTTTGCCGCTGCTCCCTTCCTGCTTAGCAGCCAACTCATCCCGAGCCCGCAGGGAATTTGTTCATAGTTTTTTGGAGGGTTGTTCTTTTATTTTTTAACTATAGTCCGGACCTCCAACAGTCTGAGGGACAGTGAACTAGACCCCTGTTTAAAAAGTTAGAAGATGTCTGAAAGTAGCATGAATAAAAAAATGATGCTGGCTGAGGAGAGCAGAAACCCGCACCTCTGTCTGCCCCTACCTCATGCTATTGTGTGCTACCAGTCTAGGTGACACCAGCGTCCAAAGGCCATCTGCTCAAACCATGGCTGGTTTCTCCCACTCAGCTCATCGGTGCTCTTCTTGGTGTGCTTCATCATGGAAGACTTAAGTCAAATGCCACTTCCTCCAGGGAGTCCTCCCCGATGCGCTCAAACATGTGGAGCAGTCGCTGGGCATGTTCATCTCTGTGCTCCCTGCCCAGTGAGCTGTGATCCAGTTAGTGTTTCAAACAGACCCCAGAGACCCATCCATTCCCGTGTGTGTATGTGTTGTTGTTGTGGGTGTCCCCAAGTCAATTATGATTCATGTGACCCCCTTGCTCCACCCCCAACCCCAACCCCAGCCCTTCTGACAGAGTAGAACTGCTGCCCTTGGGTCTTCTTGGCTGCCATCCTCAGGGGAGCAGATCATCAGGTCTTACGCCCTCAGAGTCACTGTCCGGGTTTGAACAGCTGGTCTTTTGGTTAGCCGCCAAGGGCCTAACTGTGTGTGCTCCCAGGGCTCCTTCAGACACATGTGTCACCTTTAAAGGCCTCCATGATGGAAGGACAATTGGGGCCTATGTTGTGTGTATATGCTGAGTACATGTGTGTATGTGTGTGGAGAGGGGCTGGGCGAGCTGTGAAACCAGTCACAAAGAGGCCAGGGAGCTGTGCTACACTAAGCACAAACCAAGTTCCCATCCCAAGCCAAAGAGACGTGCCCAGGGCTCTGTCTGAGGGTGTTCACAGCCTGTGTGAGAGGTACTCATGGGTACCAGCCTGCAGAGCAGGAGACTAGGCAGAATCCCATGTCAGTCTTTCCATGAGTGGAGCTGTCCTGTGATCTCTCTGGAACCTTCTCCCCAGTCCCCTTCCTTCACCTTTTCCAAGGCTAGCATCTCCCCTCAAGTATTTCCTGAGTTTTAGGGACAGGTGAAAGCTCAGGCAGGTGTGTAGCGTGAAGTCGGGTATGTTGTGCCAGTTCTTAACAACACCCATCCCCCATTTCTAGTTCATGTACCTCACCCCTTAACAATACATGACTCATCTTGTTTGATCCTAAAGGAAGCTTTGGCTCACATTTCAAACCCTTTCAATCTTACCTTCTAGAGCAGGGGTGCTCACAATTTTTCAGCATGCGAGCTATTTATAAAATGATCAAGTGAAAATGATCTAGCAATGACAAAAATGCAAAATATGTTTATTTTTATTTATTACATTTATTCATAAATGCATTGAGAATGCTTTATATGTACAATGTATGTTTTGTACCTTGCATAAGTCCATATTGCAGAACACAACACAATCAACTGTGTACATTTTTGGTCATTCCCTGAGTTGATTCTGATGCCTGGCACTGAATGGAAAGAGTCCGGGATGCATAGTCCAGACAGGACAGTCGCTGCTGACAGCCAGCCTCAAGCACACTTCCAAATGATCACAGTCATGGTGGAACGGTACTAGGACTTCTTTATGTTGGAAAAGGCTGACTCACATAAAAGAGGTAGCACATTTTCTCATGTTTGGGTACTTTTCCTCTGCAAGTAAGCTCTAGAACTGTTCATGCGCTCTGGACTTCAGCTGAATGTCAGCTTCTACTGTTAAAATCTCCCATTCCTTTGAAAGTCATATATTTTTGTCTTCTTATTTGGTCTGGCTCCCCTATTCATTTTAATACCCTTTCTTATGTTTAAAAGAAAAAAAAAACAAAGTCTGAAAATTGGCGATAACGTAACTTGCTGGTTTTGCTACACTTAGTGTGGTTGTTGCGCAGGCATTTGACACCTAAGACTGCATCTGATTGGCTGCATTATCAACTAAGTGATGAGATTGATGACAGGCTTACATCTATTTTTTACGTCTATTTTTTAAAGCCATGCAATCTATCCACACTACATTTTCGATTGGCTAGTAGATCGTGATCGAGGTTTTGATCACCCCTAGATCACCCCTGTTCTAGAGCGATTTGTTTTCTAAGACAAAATTTCAGAAGGGCAGGTGGGTTGGGGAATGTTTCCTTTAAATGACGAGTGACCACAGAGAGTGGGAGGGGACAGGCTGTGCCTTCTCCCCCAGGAATCATGTCTCTGCAAGGAGTATTGCCTTCGACTCACTTCATCTCACAGGGCCCTCACAGACCACACAATGACGGGCATCAGGGTCCTGGGGTATCTTCTTGATGGTTCCGTCTGCGTCCATTGTTGCATCCCTGCTGTTAAGTCATCTAGTTAAGGGTCTTCTGCTTTTCTGCTGACCCCTGCTTTCTCTAACACATGCTGTCCATCTCAGGAGGGCTGAGCTCATCAAAAGATGTGTCCCCAGCATGCCCAGTCACCCAGGTTTCTGACACTGTCTCCTGGCTGTCCTTCTTTCAAGACAGGTCTGTGTGCCCTTCTGACGTCCATGGGAGGTTTGGGATCCCGGATCAGGGCATGACCTCAAGGCATCAGTTCTTCTCCATCTTCCAGCTCTCCCATGATTTTGAAGTGATGGGGGGCAGGGAGGGGGGCAGCGGGGCTAAATTCTGAAACTCAGTTTCCTCATCCATAAAACAGGCCAATCACAAGGACCTACACATAACCTCTTATCTGGAGGATGGTCATCAGAGGAGTTGGCGAGGGGAGACTTCGGGCAACATAAGATATGGCAAAATAATAATAATTTATAAAGTAATGAGGGGTGTTAGGGTAGAGGGGAGCGTTGAGGGGAAGGGAGGAGAAGCTGAAATCAAGGGCTCAAGTGGAAATGCAGAGATTTGGAGAATGATGACAACAGCAGGCAGGTGAAAGGGCTTGACAGAGTATATGCATGGATGTATTGTGATAATTGATGTACAAGCCCCCAATAAAATGATGAGCAGTAAAACAAGCTTTCACAGTTTATAAAAAGGATATATGACTTTCCACATCACTTGAGATTCAGAGCACCTTAACAGGCACAGCACACGAACTGACCGGATTAGTGCCCACCCCTAAAAAGAATAATATGCTGACAGGGATGTGTGGGTTTTCATCCTATCTCTGCCGCTAGCTGTGGTGTGACTTCAGGAAGCTACTTTACCCACTTGGAAACCAGGTTGTTTTCCGTCAACAAGAAATTGGGATGGACTTGTTTAGACTGGATTTTTATTGTATTATTATTAACATTTCATAAACAATGGTTTCCTGCCTGGAAATGTTAGCCTTTGGTCTGACAATTAAAGTTGGGGGACAGTGAAGAGAGAAAGACATCCATGTCTCAGGAGTGAATCTCAGAGAGCCTACAGGCCTCTCAGTGTCCTTGTGTCCCTGCAGGCCCCGGCAGGGAGGCCTGTCCCATCCCTCAGCATTTCCCATGGTCCTCTCCTGAGTGGGCCCAGGGGAGAACCCAGACCATGCCCTTTGGGACAATACAGACAGGCAGGAGATGGAGCTAACGGTGTGGAGGAGCAGGGGGAGCTAGGGGAAAGGTGTGGTATACACTGTCTAAGTTGCTGAATGCAGAATGATCATCTCCCGTGTAAGTCCCAACCCAATTCACCATACAACCTTTAGAGAGAGCAAAACAAACACATAGCCCTCAGATAGAGTCTGTTCTACAGTGACCGTGTCGCATGGCACTGTGAGTTTCAGACTCTCCACATTTAGGGAAGGCAGACCATCTCATGGTTCCCCTGCAGAGTGACCACTGGGTTTGATCCACCCACCCTAGGGTCAGCACCATCTCAGGGGAGTCAGCCTGTGGGAGCGGTGCCTTTTGGGCACCAGCCTGCAGAGCAGGAGCACCGGGCAGTGGGGTAGAGAGAATCAGATGCCAGGCTCTCCACAAGCAGGGCCTCTTTGTCATCTTCCTGGGACTGTCACTGGAGTTTCTTACTTAGTGGGCAGAATGGTACAGAAGTGGGGTTGGGGGATGAACTGGGCTCTTCTGGTTCCCAGAGCAGAGGAAGTCCAAAGGGAACAGAGTCGCAAGAGGAAGAATGTTGAAAATGATGAGAAGAGAGAAGAAGACTGCTGCTGTCAGGTGCCTTGAGTCGGTTCTGACCCATAGTGACCTTATGCACATCAGAAGAGGGCACCGCCTGGTCCTACACTGTCTGCACAATAGTTCCCAAGCGAGTCCATTGTTGCAGCCACCGTGCCAGTCCTTCTCAATGCCCCACCACTCTGAGGTTCTCCAAGAGGTGAAGGGAGAGCAGCTGAGCCCTGCTGGTTTAAGCCCGCCTGACTCTGGAGGAGGAAAGCGGTGGCTCAGATGGTCTCCGTGCCCTGCCCCAGTCTCTGCCAGCTGCCAGTTATGTGGTTCTGGCCATCCCGTGTCTTCCCCAGAGTAGCACTTTCTATTTCAGTGGGTTATGGCTGCAAGAAGGGAATGTTTGCGTGAACTCCGGTCCTAGCAAATGTCTGGGACCTTCAGGGTTTGGTGGTGGGGTATGGGGAGGGAGTGCGCGTGTGTGTTTAAGCTTCTTCATGGGCACTGTTGCTCTCATGTAGTTTTAAGAGAGGATTGTGTTTCTATTTTCCAGCACTATGAGTTACCATAATCACAAACTTCCATTTTTAATGTAGTATGACTCACAGCCATGTAGTATTATTCATAGCAGTGCTTGTTTTACATTTTTTTTCTGGAAGACTCTCTTTTCTAACATACTTCATAAGTCAAAACTAAAACGGAGTAAGGAGCACATAAGCACCTATAAATGAAAAGGAACATTAATTGGTTATATTCACCTCTAAATATAACGTACTACACCAAGTATCACTGTAATTGAACATATTCTATGTTGGTCTGAATAATCTAGACATTTTGCCTCTCTTTCTAACCTCCACTCCAAAGCCATGGGGGAACAGCGTAGAGGGGGAAGGACCTGGGGAAGTTGGGGGAAGCCAAAGTCAGTAGAAGCCGAAGAACCTCTTTTTTGGGGATTCATTTTTGTATCAGTCAAATCTCTCCTCAGTGGATCTGGGAACCAGGCTTCTGGCATTATCCTCAGGGAGCCCAGTCGGGGGTTAAGAACGACCCTGATGGCTGAGGGTGTCTTTGAGACTGCCGGAGCCCACTCTGAAGGTCTCCTAGCACATATTGAGAGTCACTGTGACAGTCAGCATTTGCGGAATGGTGGCCACATGACTGGTCCTATGATGATATCCAACCCCCTAAAGCCAAACCCACGTCCATTCTGACTTATAGTGTTCCTGACTCATTGGACTCTGGGTAGAGCTTCTCTTTAGGGTTTCTAAGACCATAAGAAGCAGACAGCTTCATCTTCCCATCATGGAGTGGCTGGCTGGTTTGAACATCCAATCTTGTAGATAGAAGCCCAACACCTAACCCTCTATACCATCAGGCTCCAACAGCCTTATTACTGTTGCTGATATTCCCATTTGCCAAACAAAGAAGCTGAAAGCAGAGAGATTAGGGAGTATGGTCTAAAGCACACAGCAAGTAACAGGATGGAACCAAAATAAAAAGTCAGGCTGCTTGGTTCAAGAGTCAGCACTCTTAACCACACCCCTGATCTCCTTACAATAACCCCCTCCAACATGTTTGGCACAGTTATACCAAATATTAGCAAAAAAAGGGAACCAGAACACTGATCCAAGAGGCAGTAGAAATTGACCCAGCTATATGGGAAGAGCATTTTGCAGGTTTTAAAAATAAAGTTGAAGAACCCGAGGGGTAGAATTGGGATAATATTTGGGCTGCCAATCCTCAAGTTAGGCATGAAAACCAATTTTTCTGTGGGAGAAAGATGAGGCTTTCTAATCCCATAAAGAATCAGTCTCATATCTTTCAACGGGCTGTTTCACATTGAGTTGACCAGAACCTGACCAGAGGAAGAGAAACCATTTGAGTCTGTGAACTGGTGCATATCACTGTGACTTTATGGAGGGCCTGTCCTGATTTGACTTTGCTAATGGATGCACACTTCATGAGTTTCCAACTGGAATGAAGATTCTTCACATTGAAAGATATGATTGTTTCCTCAGAGCACAGGGTTGATGTAAGTGGGCAATATAGAAATTAGATACCCAAAATGGGGGAATGAAGGCATAAGGTGGTTGGCTTGCAAACCCTTATAGGTGGTGGAATATATATTTATAGGATTATAGGATCAAGGTGTAGACACTTTGTAACTACAGTTGTAAGGCACAGGATATCTTTTGTTTTGTTCACTTATAGAATGTTATTTTCAAATGATGGTGACGCATGTTGAATTGTATGCATTTTAGTTTTATCCTGTTATGTATTGACATGATTTTATTGTTTATTTGAAAGTTACATATGGTTACAGAGTTATGTGAAAGGATAAAATTAACAAGGGGTGGTTTGTGGCAGTCATGTGCTTATGTTAATTTTACAATTGAAATGTAGGGCTGGAGTCTAGCCTGTTAATCTGGAGATAGCCATTGAGTAGCCAATGAGGCCTCTGTGTGGGCATGGCTTTCTCCTGAGACTTCTGGGAAATCTCACAATATTTCCCTCGTCAAGATGAGAAGCTATCTTCTCCAGTTGTTGGGAGTTAGTCTCAGAGATGATGAATCATGGACAAGACAAGATGGCAGCATCTGAGCAGCTGGAGAAGCCACACGGCTTTGCCCTGATGGAGCCAGACCTCTGAAGCTGGAGAGGCCACGTGGAGACTCCTGCCAGTGATGAGTTGTTTCGGCCACAACTGGATGCTGTTGATGGACCCTGAGCCCTGGAAGTGAGGAGCCATGAAGGGACCCCTGCCGGCACCAGGACTCTGCACCCACTGACCTGTGACTTCGTGAGTCGGAAGGAGACTTTATAGACTGATATCGGGCATACGGGTTAATATTGGACTTATGACTTTGTACTGGACTGGATTGGGATGCTTTCTTAATGTCCTAGTTCTTTTATATATGAACACTTTCCTTATATTCATATGCATGTCTATGAATTTGTCCCTCTAGTCTACCCGGACTGACACAATCATAGAATGCCAGGTTATCAGAACAAAATGTTCTTGCATTGAAGGAATATTTGAGGAGAGACCTAGTGTCTGTCTGCTATTTTAATACTTAACATATAAATATATGTACATAGATCTATTTCCCTATCATATATAAGTATATTTACATATGTACATGCCAATATTTACCTCTATACATGCCATTTGCCTCTTAGTACTTTCCTCTATTTCCTTGTACTTTCCTCTTGTCCCACTATCATGCTCAGCCTTCTTTTGGATTTCAGTAATTCCTCTTGGATACATTGCTCTTGATCGAGCTTTAACAGGTCTCTTATACCCTCCTCTTCATTGACTGTAGATTACTTGTTTTTCCCTTGACCTGGGTGTAACACCCACTTCCTTTTCCCTGCCTCTCCCTCTTCTGGGTCCCCCTGGAACCATCAGTCCTGTTGTTTTCTCCTCAGGATTGTTTATCCCACCTATCTTATCTAGATAGACATGCAGAGATAATAATACGCACAAAAACAAGACAGAATAAAACAAAGCAACAACAACAAAAACAACAAAACCAATGACAGAAAAAGAAAATCCTATAAATAATTCAAGGTCTGCTTGTTGACCTCTAGGCATGTTTTCTGGTGGAGACTGATGGAGTGCCATGCCCTGGTCCCACAGTCAATTTTTGATATTTCCTGGGGCCTTCATTGCCCTGCTCCCCTTGCTGTTCTTTTGTGCACCCTTAGTGTTTTGCCGTGGTGTGGTCGGCTCAGATCTGGCACAATTCCTGCTCTGTCTTCAGTGGTGCCCCCGGCAGTGCTATATCTTGTGGTGGGACTGCTGGTCCTCTCTGTGCATTGATGCTCTGAACAGTAATATTGTCCTCAGGGCTTGGTGGGCCAGTGTGTGCTCCACTCTCTCTCCCTTTCCCTTTGTTCCTGTGTGCTCTGATCAGACATTCTCCCTAAACTGTCGCTCCAGTGCTGTCCTCTGAATTGAATTCTTCTGGTGAGAATGAGGAGCTGTCTATGTAGTTGGGATTGGGGTCAGGCCCTCAGACCTCTCTACTGTTTCCCTGCTTCATGTCAGTATGTTGCATTCACATCTCGGTGCACCAGGTTGAAGTCTTTTTTTCTGAAAATCACTTATAGATCATTTAGCCATTGAATTACACTTTTCAGCTGGTTCGAGTAATGCTTTTTTCTTTCTTTCTTAGACTCTGAACCTACATTACATGAAGGACTCTTATTTGCTCTGCAGCGCAATCACTGTTGTTCAACAATGCCACAGCATTTATGGAACTCCACCTGCTTGTCAAACACGACCA
>PVJH01010429.1:0-73783 GCA_004026705.1 Nesogale talazaci
TAAAAATCTATCTTTTCACCTTTCAGATAGACTTAACTTACATATCTTTATCCAATTTAAAATTCTGGTATTTACCTATTATTCAAGTTAATGGGGAGACAATGCATCATCATATATCATATAAGCAGATTCTTGAACAACACCCCTGTCCCCAAGAAAAAAAAAGTGATAGTTGTTGGCTGGAAACAAAATGCAAGCAGTCAATTAGACTCCAATTTAATATCATTGGACAATTTTTATCTACAAATTAAAGAAGAAAGGACCTCCAAAAATGTTTCTGCAGTACATCGCCCACGACAGGTGATTATGAGTTTCATCAGACTTACTTGTCTGGAGAGATGAGTTGTCTGGCTACAGGTCCCAGATCACTTTCCAGTAGGTCCCAAATATAAATGCTGGATGTATCGTCCTGGACCACAAACACCGCGGGTCTTGTGACTGACCACTGTAAGCTGCTCACCGCGTGGCCATTGGTGCTACTGTTCCACTGCATCAGCGGGGACTCAGAAGTCAGCTGGTGCAGCCTGATGCTGCCATCTGAGCAGCCAGCCTACATCGCCGCCGCCGGGGGGAGACAGAAGGCCATTAGTACCCTTCCTTCTGATTTATTTTTATTCAACCTGGATCACAAAAGCCAGGAATACTGGACTTTTCTTTAGCTTGTACAGCAGAGGCCTTTGTTTTATCTTTGGATTTTAAACATGAAACTATACCACTAAATCTGTTCTCACAAATTAGGTCTCTGCTGCTCATGTGCCTTATGCAGTCTATGCCTCCCTGAAAGACTTCATCATTGATGCAGATATTATATAGACATTCATCTAAACACAGTTGATTACCACTGATTCAGGAACCGGCTGCTAAAACTGAGCCCATGAATAGAAACTGGCTTCTATAAATGTCACAAATTTTTACAAATATGCTCAAGAGTTCTATTAGGTTAACAGTTCCATAAGGCAAAATTTAGTTAGGTCGCTGTAAACAATTATTTAAGCTCCGATAGGGGCTGGTGAGTTTATGTTAATGAGGGAAGACCTTTGAAATGAAGGTGTGAATGAATGTACGGCTCAAAGAATATAATAAATGCCACTGACTTGTACAGGTAAACATTGTTGAATTGGTGTATATTCTGGCGTGTATATCCTCAACAAGATCAAAATATTATTGAAAAATTTGGAAAGAAAAGTATAATTCCAAAAAAAAAGGGCTGAGCCCTGGTGGCGTAGTAGTTGTGCACGGGACTGCGGCCCACTGGGATGGAGGTTCAATTCCAGCTCCATGGAGCAAAGGCTGGGCCTCCTACTCCCACCACCCGAGGGCAGTGAAGCCCCCCCCCAAAAAAAGTATAATTCCTTTTTGTTCAATATAGTTAATCTTTCATATACCCCAAAAGCAGGGGATGAGGGGGAAAAGAAAATCACCAAGAATAGAAGAAAATCCTAAAATGAAACACGAAACACATTTGAATGAACACATTAAAAATGAACACATTAAAACACATTAAACATTAACACATTTTTAAACTGTATCACAAATGAATAAATTTACCTACGTTGATGAGAAAGAGGAGGGAGAGAATCAATAACATAATACTTGAACAATTTACTTTCAGACTAAAAAAAATAAATAAAACTCTAAATACTACACCCTGCTTAATAGATATTTCAGAATTGAATAAGATCCTACGTGGATACTGGACGCAATGTTTCCCATTGTCTGATGGCAGTTACACACAGAAAAGGGAACATATCGGAAAAACCCTGTGGTATTTATTAGACAAGAATTATAGAGAGTCAAAATATATAGATGAGCAGAGGTAAAGAAGTATCATAGAGATCCATTTGAAGTTTTGTCCACTGCGAGGGCCTAAAAGAAATGCCATCTCAGTTTAAATGAGCTCATCTTACTGCCCAGATCTTGGTTTCCAAATACTTTTCTCCTCTAAAAGAGACCAGTCACGGGGCTGGATCAGAACTCGGCTGTATGGAAGGGCTGGGGTGCATACAGCAGTTAACAAAAGTTTGAGGAGTAAGGTCCTGCAAGATACATATTAATTATAGTGGGCATAACCATTACTCTATAGTGGAGAACCTCAGCAGGCATCATCACCTTCACCTGTGATCAGAATAAACATCAATAATGGAGCAAATCAACCCTGTGTCTCATCATCTGATACAAGAAGAACACAACATCACATCTGAGGTAGACTAGCTGGGTATGTGTATATATCCTGAATGGAATCCTGAGGAAACATCAAACCCACATAAACAAATAGTTTACAAAATAACTGGCCTCTGGCCTTTGCTCTTAATAAATGTTAAGGTCAGCCCCCTCGTAGGAAAGTGGACAACAGAAAAGGTAGACATTGGTCAGTGTAAAACATGAAAAAAATCATTATAAATTATTAAGGGCTCATGGTGGGGGGATAAGAAGCTAATTCCAAGGGCTCAAGTAGAAAGAAAATGTTTTTAAAATAATGTCAACAAATGTACAAAAATGCTTTACAAAATGCATAGATGTAAGGGTTGTGATAAGAGTTGTATGAGTCCTCCCAAAAAAATGATCTTTTAAAAAAGAAAACATATTTTGGAAATGATGATGGCAGCATATGTACAAATATGCTTGACACAATTGATATATGGATTGTTATGAGCTGTAAGAGCCCTGATAAAATGATTTGCTTTTATCAAGGTCCTGAACAACTTAGGAACTTCTCAAAGTAAAGAGGCAACATAAGTGAGTGAAAATCATACTCTGGGATACTATTTTGCTTATTAAGAACTCATCATGATATCTAAATAAGATCTATGGACCATAAAAATTAAAAATAAAGATTGACCAGATAACAGATTGGCACCACCGTCAATCTCCTGGTTGTGATGGCTGTACTATAAGTATGCAAGAGAAAGTCCTTGTTTCTAGAAAACAAACACTAAACTATTTGGGGCTAGAGCATCATGCTTGCAACTTCTTCTCAAACAATCAAAAACATGTATGCATATATACATGCCTATGTATAGAAATAGAGAAAAAGGCTAGAGCAAATCTGATAAATGTACAATGTGTGGAGAATTCAGATGAAGAGAACAGAGGAATTCTTTGTCCTGTTCTTTTCTGTCAACCTGAAATTATTGCAAAATAAAAAAAAGTTCAAGAAGATTCACTTTAATAACCCAGTAAAGTGATTTGTATTGATTCTGCAGATAGTATCTGAAAAAAAAAACAACTAAGGGCTACAGTTTTAATAAGTAAGTCTTCTTACATCAATGATTTATGTAGGTGACGCTTGTAGCATTATAATGGTCCGATCTGGAGACATAATGGCCATATTGATTCAGTAAAGTGTTTCAGTGAAAGGAATCAAAATAGATGTTCTCATGCACTGGTGCTGCTTCTTTTGCCAGGGTATTTAAACAGCCAAGGGGAAAACCTTTCCCTGAAGTGGCCCTAGAGAACACCCTCGTGTCATCCCAGATACCTGAGCCACTTCTGCCCGTCCACAGCTTCTCTGGGGAGCCTCCTTGCTATTCCGGAGTGCAAAGGAACAGTTCTAAACTCTGGCCTGTGCAGGCATGTCTTTCGGGGGAAGCGCCTTTGTTCTTTTAAAGCAACTTTCACAAAACACAATGTTTACTTATAACTTTCATGTCCACATCACAGTGGCCTGGTCTGGACCATTGCTGTCCAGTAGAAATGGCATGGGAACCACCAAATCTGAATTTACCTATGTAATGTAAAGGTTTTAAGTAGCCACATTAAAAGAGAAGCAAATGAAAGTCATTTTAATAATATATTTTGCTTGACCCAAATGTATCTAAATCTTATCATTTCAATGATCGATTTAAAATGGAGATATTTACATGGTCTCATTAAGGGAGAATTTTTCTGTTACTTTATGCTTTATCTCAATTCATACCAACCACATGAATAGTCAATGACATGTGGATTGAGCAGCTCCCCTTTAGATTTGGGGAATATTAACATAAAGGTGCATAAAACACCGTCTCTGCTCTCAGGAATCGCTGACTTGAACAAAAGGCAGCGGTGCTGCAGGGGAAGCAGCACTTGTGCAGAAGCAGTTCAGCACTTGGCTGTGAACCAAAAGCTCAGCAGTGTGAGCCAGCGGCGGCTCCGTGGGAGAAAGATAAAGGAGTCTGCTTCTGTGAAGATTTACAGCCTCAAAAATCCTAGGGGTCGTTCTACTTTGTTCTACAGGGCACCAAGAATTGCAGGTGAATCTGCAGCAATGGGTTTGGTTCTGAGGTTTTAAGCGGTAAAGTGAATAAAGGGTCATAGGAGCAGAAAGTGAAAAATAATCTTTTCTCTCGGTCTGAAATTCAAGGAAATTGTAAAAAGGCGACAAGTGAGTTGTAATGTGATACCCTGATCCTGTGAATAAACGCATGTGTACACTTTGAAAATATCTTGCCTTCTTGCTTTTCTCACCCTAACAAACTGACCTAGGAACCTCCTCTGAAGGACTTCCTGCCATCACGTCAACTCAGACTCCTAAGTGACCCTATTGGGCAGAATAGAATGGCTTCATAAGGTTTCTTCATAAGGTTTCATAAAGGCTTCATAAGGCTTAATCTCACGTGCTTCGGACATGTTATCAAGAAAGATCAATCCCTCGTGGAAGACATGGAGCTTGGTAAAGTAAAGGGGAAGCATAAACGTAGAAGAGCCTCAACAAGACGAGCTGACACAGTGGGTGAAACACTGGGCTCAAACACAACGAGTGTGAAGATGACGCGGGACTGGGCGGTATCTCGTGCTGCTGTACGTTGAGTCGTGATGAGTTGGAATGGACTTAATAGCACCTAACAGCAACAGCAGTAACTCTTTCTAAAACCAGCCTGCCTCGTCTTTCTCCCACAGAGCAGCTGGTAGGTTCAAACCACTAACCTATTGGTTAGCAGTCCAAAGCTTAACCACTGTGTCACTGTGCTTCCATCATTTAAGAAAGGCTCTCCAAAAATGTATACTCATATATTGCATGTACAGTTTATCTATAGAGAGCACATTTGCATTACTGGGTGAATATTGCTGTTTCATATTATAAACCAGTGAATTTTTAAATAATTTCTTGCTTTAAAATCTACAGGCTGGGAAAATAAGACTGTGTTAGTCTGGGTAGACTAGAGGAATAAATTCATAGACACGCATACGGATATAAGGGTATGGCTTATATACAATCCAGTCCAGTACAAAGTCTTAAGGCCCATATGCCTGATACCAGTCTATAATGTCTCCTTCCAACTCACGAAGTCACAGGTCAGTGGGTACAGAGTCCCGGCGCTGGCAGAGGTCACCACATGGCTCCTCACTTCCAGGGTTCAGGGGCCATCAACAGCATCCAATGGTGGTAGAAGCAACTCAGTGCTGGCAGGGCTCCACGTGGCTTCTCCGGCTTCAGAGATCTCGTTCCATCAGGGTAAGGCTTCTCCTCCAGCTCGTCCAGCTCCTCGGACGCTGTCATCTTGTCTTGTCCGTAGTTTGTTGTCTCTGAGACCAACTCCCAACAAATGGGGAGATAGCTTCTCATCTCCATGAGGGAAATATCATGAGATTTCCCAGGAGTCTCAGAAGAAAGCCATGCCCACACGGAGGCCTCATTGGTTACTCAATGGCTATCTCCAGATTACAGGCCAGACTCCACCCCTACATCTCAATCATGAAATTAACATAAGCACATGACCACCACAAAGACATTGATTTGGAGTGAACCAGACTGATCATCTATCATGGAAGGTGGCTGGTGATGGAGAGACTCCAAATGGAGATGCTCCTTGAGACCTGTCTGCTCTATCTTGGCGAGGAGCTGGGGAGAGTTGATGTGCGCAGTATTCTTTCTAGAAGGTCTCTCCAGGTTTGTTCATTGCTTTGCATTATGTTCTACTTAATAATAAGAGAACACAAGGCAATAATTACTCAATAAGTGCATGTTTGGCTACACAACAAGTTTTAATCATTGGTACTCTTTTGTGGGTTAAATATTGGGCTGAAAACCAGAAGGCCAGTGGCTTGAATCCACCAGCTATTCTAGTGGATAAAGATGAGGCCATTTGTTTCCCTAAGGATTTATAGCCTTGGAAATCAAAGGTGCAAGTCTACTCCATTCTATAGTCACCATGAGTTGGAAATGACTCAATAGCAGTGTGTTAGGAGTTTTTTAATGTTATCTTATTCTGTTGATTTCTATGTAGTTTATAATTTCATAAAGTATTGGTTCAGATAAGTAAATATCTATGTAGTTATATATATATACATACACATTAGATTTTAAATGCATTTCATTTTTAGACAACCTACAGGATATGGACATTTTGTCTTTTTGTCTTATTTTTTAATAAATCATGGTCAAAAATAAATGAAGAGCTCAAGATGACATCAGCTCCACTGGTCTCCCTCCTGGTGTGGGGAGGATGAACAGCAGCCAGTTGGGATGACAGGCCATGGATCCCCGAGTTGCCCATCGAGTTAACATGTTTCCATCTCTAAGCTGTCCTTGAAGAAGATCCTATTTGGGGCGGCACCATCCTCACCAAGGTCTATCAGAGCAACCATGCTCTCTGCATTTATGTTTTCACCAATAAAGAACGGGTCATTGTCAAAAGCTTGATGTGTTCTGCAGCCCCTGGCAGAAAGGTTTCCCTCTTTCTGTTGCTGTTCCATAAGTTTGCCTTTGATTGCGTTCATGTAGTCTTTGCTGTGCTCCTCAGAGACTTCTTTTGTGAAGCCGGTTCCCTGCGTGGGACGGCTGACAATAACATCAACGTCGGTGATTACTGTGTTTTCTGTCCCGTCACCATCTGAGACTTCAGCTGAGGCATTGCCACCAATAAGCTAGATGATCGTGATGGCAACTAGTGTTGAGACGGCAGCAGCATTAGCTTAGCAGGAGCCAGGCGCTCAGAGCGAGTGCAGTGCTGCCAAAGCAGTGCTGGGTCAAGATCAGGCTGAAAGGGTGATGTGTATACATACATACATACATACATACATACATACATACACACACATATATTAACCTCTGAAATTAATTTCCTGTTTCCATACTTTCAACCACCAAAGCAATAAATGATCAAAGTGTGGCCCGATACATGACCAATTCTTAGGTTTGTCAATCCCTGCAAGTGCTATACTGCCCGAATAAAACAAATACCATTAAAAAGAATAATTGCTTTTTAAAAAAGCAAGCTTTCTTACCAGGAATATCGGTTCTCCAAATGGTGAAAAATCAATGACATTAACTTTTACTGGTCTTGGACCATGCTGTTGGGGTTTGAAAAATTTAGGAGATACTCTGAAATCTTGTCTTGCTCCATGACTTATAAGACCCTAAGAAGAAGGCAGTCAAATGTGACTAAAGGAAATGATCAAATACAAGGCTGAGTAACGCTAATATTGTTAAAATAATTTAAATTAGAACATAATAAAATCAATAATTAAGTTCATCTTTAACAAAACTCTAGATCAGGCAATTCTACAATAGGAGAATGCATCAGAGAAAGAAACTTATTGCTCACCATGTCTGTGCCGACAATAAAATGATTAGAGTCTGAAGGCAGAAACTTAACAGTCAGAGTTTGTGCAGACCTCCCAAATGCATTATCTTTATGAGAAAGACTGCAAAGAAATATAAATCTCTTATTAACCCATCATGTCAACAATACTCAGCGACCAAACTCGACACTTTTGTAGGTGTTAGGCAAGGCCAACAATCAAGGCTCTTCCCTATCAGTCATTCCTTCATCATTCACTGGGTTATTTCCATTGTACTCCTTTACTGCCTACTCCTCTCTCAATGCCCATTATTAACTGCCTTAGATCAGGCCTTTCTGACAAAAGCCACTTAACTGGTCAGCCTGACTCAAGTGTCCTTTCTCTGATTTATATGTACACTGGTGTCAATTCAATTATTCTAAATTGCATGTAAGACATAAATTTTTGGTCTAACATCTTTTAGTAGCTCCCCTATATCTTCAGATAATGTCAAAACTCTATGACACACAACAGAATTCTTCAGGGTCTGGCCACTAATGCATTCCCCATCTCTCTTGACACCAAACCTACTGGCAGTTTTCTGAGTGCATCATGGATCTTCTTACAGACAAAAGCTGGTTGCCATAGAGTCAAAGCTGACTCTTAGTTATCCCACGTGTAACCTAATTGAACTGTGCTCCACAGGGTTTTCAGTAGCTGATTTTTTTTTTAAGTAGATCACCAGGCCTTTATTCTCTGGCACCTACTATGGGACATCAATCTCCAACTTTGTTAAATAAATACAGAGAGAACATTTATTGCAGGCAAGTGTTGAATTGGTTTCCCTATGCAGAGATCCCACATAAATACTAATCAACTTCCATTGAGTTGATACAAACTCATAGCTGCCTTATAGGAAAGAGTCTAACAGCCCCCATGAGATTCCTGAGTGTGAATCCTTACAGAGTGGCTGATGAGTTCCAAATACCAGTAGGGAAGTTATTCACCCAAGACTGAACCCACTGAGCCATCCGAGTTCTTTCATATATCCTAGGCCTTTATATGTAATGTTCTTTCTAACTTCACCTTGAATCTAGCTTCATCTTCAGTCTTTCAAGAACTCAGCTTAGTTATAAAAGTCACCGTTTCAACTCTATTCCAAGCCTACCTACACCCCTGCCTAACCCTGCCTGATCCCTTGTTCCTTTAGCATGCACTCTGTAAACTTCTCACATAGCATTTATTACACCAGATTGTAATTCTAGCAGACAGGATATGCCACACCCAGATCTCTCAACACTTCAGTGAAGAACTTGTTTCCTCAGGGCTAGGTTAGAAGGGCTGAAGATTAAATCAGCAGTGGAGAGCTACTTCACCCAGTGGAACACCTGCACCAAGGGAGGCCACATCAATGAAAGAGCAAGGGGAGAGCATAAAGGCCTCGTCGTCGACACTGCCTACCCCATAGTCACCTCAGCTCCTTCTCTCTGCCCAATTAAACATCCTGACACTCCATTTCATTTCCAAGTTTCTTTGTTTCGAATCCAGGCACCCTCACTACAATAGCAGTTTTCTATGTCTGCCTCCTTAAAGGAGTTCCTTAGAAAAGAGAGATTCTTCATCGATGCAGAGTCCAGAGATGGCACATAAAATGTATTCAATTTAGTTTGTGAAATAATAAATGCCCGGTGAACTTTTATTAAGCACTTGTCTAGGAAATGTACTGCTAGGGCTCTCTTTGGAGGGTGGGTGCCAGGGAGAGTGGCTCACATCCTATCTATTACCAACCTTTAAAAAGCTTAATCTAAGATGCAATTATTGGTCTCTCCCTGTCCAAAGCAAAAGCAGTGAAGAAAATCAAACATGTGTGAAGACAATTAGTTCAAAGGATCAACAGACCGTGCAGACCTCAGCCTCCAAAACCCTGAGATCAGAAGACTAGATGGTGTCCAGTGAACTCTTAGAAAGGGAGAATAGAAAGCTGAGGCTAGAGTGGAGGAAAACATAGAACAAAACTCAAAACCATAAAAAAGACCAAGTTCACTGGTTGGATAGAAATTTTTGGAGCACCAATATTGTGACCCTTAGACACCCTTCAAGACAGGAACTGGACCCACAACCTGGGATCAACTCTTAGTCAAATGACAGAACGGATCTATAAGGTGAACAGACACACTTGGGAGGGATCCATGCTGGAGGTCATTCAACCATTCGAGATCAAAAGGGCAGCATTTGCAGCCAGTGCTGAAAAGGCAAGAAGGGAAAGAATAAAGAGATGACTGAAAACAAGAAACACAACAGGGAAGGAGAAGGGTGCTGTTCCATTGATGTCCTCGACATATTGACATTGGAGGGCTTACAACCCATGTCACCCCAAGTGTGTATAAATTATTAAGTGACAATGAATTTGCTCTAACCGAACTACAATTTTTAAATTTTCCTTTAAAAAGTATATGATAATAAATCACAGAAAAATTTTATAATGCAAAAATAAATGATATAAAATGGTAGGGGGCATGACAAAGATAAAAAAAAAGTATAAGAAATTATCAAGACTACTTTATAAGGAAATGGTGGAGTCAGTAAGTCAAATTGTAATTAATCCCTAAATCACTTATATATTTTTTAATTAAATACTTTTATTGGGGGCTCTTACATCTCTTATCACAATCCATACATTCATCAGTGTGGCACGCACATTTGCACATATGCTGCCGTCATCATTGTCAAAGCTTTCTCTTCCCATTTGAGCCCCTGCAAATCACTAATATTTCACTCTGTTACCTAATGACTTTCTAAAATCACAACTGATTCACTTTAATGAAAGTTTATTTAAAATTTCTTATAATATATCATTCATTATCCTCAACTCACAAAATAGTATGGTGATGAGGAACCAGACAAATATAAAACATTCCTTATACCTAATTTACACACTGATAGTTGACTATAAGCTGCAATAAATGGTTTCAAGTAAAATCTTGGGAAGTAAATTAACAAGGAATATATAAATAACACAAATGAATTAGTATATTTACTTGTCATGTTTATATCATATTTATAACAATAAAGGCAGAAATCTAAATGACAGAAAAAAGTTTTCCTGTCAGTGTTTCGTGTTCTTAAAAATTATATTACCTAATTTAAATTCAACTTTCAGATTACACTAAAAATGCATAATATTCAAAAAGTATATAAAATCAAAGATATTTTAATCAAGGAAAAAAGTTAACTATACATTTGGATGTTTTACTACAAAAACTCAACAATAAACTAACCAAATAGCAAAAGTCCAATGTGAGAAAACAGCTTCAATTCCAAAATTATTAATTCATTTATCACATACACAATTACCTAATGCTATTGCTTTCCTGAGAGAAGCTGATCTTAGTTAGATAAAGGGAACTGCTTTAGCATACTCAAAATGGTATAGTCTTACCTGATATTCAACTGAATCACAGAGCTATGTACTAATTTTATCCTCCCACCAGGTATTAAACCTGAAAATAGAAAGACCAAAAATAAAGGCACTTCCAAATAAAATGTGCAGTCAAAATCCAATTACAGTTGCCTGGAATAATTTTTCATTGCTTTGGGAAATTTTCTGCTTTAGGAAATGACATTACAATATAAATCAAAACCAGTATTCCCTCCTTAATTGCTTGGTCTGGAGTGAAGTATTAAGAATTTTTCATTCATGGTCTTATTGGGAAAAGGATTAGTGGAATGAAAATCAAAAAGCCTTTACATTTTAGAATCCATAAAACATTGAGGGAGGGAGATTGAACATTTAATACATCTTAAACTTAAAACAGCAAATACTTTACTGCACGTGTCAATTTATCTTCCCACAGAGGCGGGAACTCCCTATGGTGGGGTTTGTGTCTTTGCATCTTTGTTTCCCTAGCACCTGGCACCTGGTACATTCAAAAAACACTTGAAAAATGAATGAGAGAAAACTGCTAGCTGGTTAGTTTTTCTGAGTGGTTCAAATGGGCTATAAATTTAATTTACCCAATTTATACTTTCCTAGAGCTGTTTAGTGTCCAACAGTTTTAGCAAAATCAGAACATGCTCAGTTAATGGCATGTCTTTGTGATTAAATGAATACTTTATATAGCAATATTGAATATAATGCATACATTATAATTTCTATTTTAAACATTTCATAGATATGACAAAACATTTTTTGCAACATATTTTTCATGCAAAACACTTGTGTTCCCATGGCTGGATTGTAGACTAATTTATAGACTTTTTCTAATACCTTAGTATCAACCATAAGGATTTGAAAATAGATGCCTACTCTACTGATGGTTTATATATATATATATATATATATATATATACACATACATACACACATATATATATATATAAGAACCTTCTCGGTCCTTCTTACCACCACCACACTCTTTTCTTTTTAAACTCCAGCGCCTGTCTAATGTTATAGGAGAAGCTGGTAAGTTGGAAACGCTGGCCTTGTAGCTACAAAGCCATTCCACAACCCACTCTTGCCACCAGCTCCTATTTGCTCTTCAGATATCGAACCATTCCTCCTATTAACGTCAAGGAGTCGAATATCCATGAACAACTGCTTCCTTTGCAAGGAGACCAGGGAACTAGAGGGGGTGGCTGGCTACTATTACTGCACATTTTAATTAAAGATTTTTATAGAAGAATTCTGATCAAAGAGAGGAAATGCAGAACAGAGGATACAATTCTCAAAGCATCCAAAATCCTGAAGCCCTGGAAGTTGGATGAGGTCCTGAAATAAATTTAAACTTTAAACCAAAGAGGTCATTTTAAGTCCTAAGCCAAAGACATCATCTTAAAAACCAAGCAATAATTTAGGTTAGCTAATAAAGATGCCATTGTGCTCTTTTAAGATCTACCCATAAAACTTTCAACAGCAACTTTCAAGATTAGTGAGTTTTTGTTAATGAGAGGAGTGGCTCGGCAAAACAAGGGGGGTGAGTATGATTACACAAGAATACAATCAATGTCATTGAACTGTACATGAAAAACTTGAAGTGGGATGTATTTTTGCTGCATGTATGCTCAACAAAATTATTTTTTTAAGTAAGTCATTATCATATCAGTTATCATGTTCACCTTATTGCTGGAATATCCCTGATACAAACAAGTTGATAATGACAGAAAATAAGTAGCTAAAAACTTACCAGTCATGTCTAATTTTAAACATGGGCTAGCCTGCAGAAGGTAATGGACCTACCTATCCCAAATTTCCAACCTCTCTTTTGGAATTGGATATCATATAACATGAGAACAAAAGGAGCAACCTATGGGAGAGTCACATATTCTTGCTCTACATTTCTTCTGCTTCCACATGACATCTGACTACTTCGTTACACGTCATTGTCACATAGTCCAGGCACCTTGGGAGGGCAGTGGTTGTGTGTTGGGCTGCTAATCACAAGGTCGGCCCTTTGACATCACCAGCTGCTCGATGGGAGGAAGATGAGACTTTCCACTTCTATAGAGTTACACAAGGGCTCAAGGTGAAAGAAAATGTTTTGGAAATGTTGATGGCAACATATGTACAAGGATGCGTAATACAATTGAATCATGGGTTGTCAGAAGATTTGTAAGAGTCCCCAAGTAAAATGAATAATAAAAAAAAATTTTAAGTTACAGACTTGGAAACTCACAGGAGTGTTCTGCCTTGTCCTATAGGGTTGTTTAGACTTGATGGCAGTAAGTTTGGGGTTTTTTTTGGTTTGATCATCCAATATAAGTAATCTTATGAGAGTTGTATTTAGTTTGGCTGATGTGTCCTGGAATAAATCTAAAATCAAAAAAGCAGTAAAACTGTCATTCACGAGTACTCAAGAACCTGGACATCTGAAGTATGAAGCTAAGTCAAAATATAATGCCAATAGAGTTCCAGATCATACATGCACAGCTGTATTCCAAATATGTTCTAAGCTTTTACCTGTGATCAGTGGATGGGTGTGGCCTTCAAAACAAAGATTCAATAAAATCAACAGCTTCTGAGGCTATCAGTTCAATTCTGCTCAGAAGGTTGTTATTCAATTAAATACTTTTATTGGGCGCTCTTATCACAATTCATATATTCATACATTGTGTCAAGCACATTGAATATATGTTGCCATCACCATTTCAAAGCATTTTCTTTCCATTTGAGCCCTTAATATCAGCTATTTTACCCTTTCTCCCCCACCTTCCCTCATCCATGAGCCCTTGATGTTATAAATTATTATTTTCATACCTTATATCATCTGTCTCCCTTTATCCACCCATCTGTTGTTTGTCCCCCCAGGAGGGGACCTTATGTTGATCCTTGTGACGGATTCCCACTTTCTCCCCCCACCTTACCCTTATCCTCCTGGTGTCTCTACTTTCACCATTGGCACTGAGGAGTTTACCTGTCCTGCATTCTCTGTGTTTCCAGCTCTTATCCATACCAGTGTACATCCTCTGGTCTAGCCGGATTTGTAAGAATGGAGGTCATGATAGTGGGGGAAGGAAACATTAAAGAACTAAAGGAAGCTGTATGTTTCGTCAATGCTATACTGTACTCAATGAGATAATCTTGATAGAATTTTCTCGAAAGAGACAGGATAATCACAGGTGCTTAGTAGGAAAAGGTTTTAAGAAAATTGGAAATTGTCCAGGTGAGAAGAATAAAGGCCAGGAAAATATGCTGAAATTTTTTTTTCCACCACAAAAATACACCAGATCATTCTTTAAGGGTTGAAAGGGTTTTCCTATGGTAATTTCAATAAGAAACTTACTCTTCAACCCTACAACCCCCATCTTGCCCCTTCAGATTTTTTCTTTCCAAAACTCAAACAACATTGAAAAGGAGCCCAATTTGAGTTCCTTGAAAATGCTGAAACTGCCCTTCTGACAGGGTATAATTCCAATGGCACAGGATTCTTCAGGGAAGGGTTAGAGAAATGAGAAGTCTACGTTCAGCGGGATAAACCAACCTCTACCATCAGGTTGATTCCAACTCTTAGCAACCCTGTAATAGTTACGGCTCTATGTCTACTTAGCTCAATATTTAGCAGTGAAGACCTAGTAATCTCCTACAATGTGTCCCAACAAAATATAATCAGTCCATAATGGGATCATCTATAAGCAGCCAGCTTGTAAGATTAGAGTGGGATACAAGATTCTTACTCAGATCACACCCCGATGAAATCAATTAAAAGAAAGTTTCCTCAGAGGTATGACCTGTGTCCAACCTAAGTGGATACTGTGGGAAAGCTTACTTGCTTTTAGCTGGGCCTAGAGTCTGCAGAGGGCTCCATGAACTTCCAGTTCTCTAGATTTGAGTCAAGAGTTTTGTCTGCTCATCTTGGGAGTTACTCAAAAATGGCCAACTAGCTGACCTGCTGGCCTTAGATTCAGTTACTCCTACAGTCATAAAGCTGCCCTGCTCACCTTGCCACTATACTTTGCAGCCAGTCATCTTCCCTTCTGTACAGGTAGGATTCAGAAGAAGCTTCCAGTCTAACATCTGGCCCATGGACTTAGAACCTGCTCAGATTTGGACTTCCCCACTTCTCTAACTATGTGGGTCATTTTATTGAAACAATTCTTTATATATATACATATATATATATATATTTCACTGGTTTTTCTTTTCCAACAAACCTAAGAAGACAGAGCCTATATAGAGCTTCTAAGGCTATAAATCTTTACGGAAGCAAAAAAAAAAAAAAAAAAAAGCCTCATCTTTCTCCTATGCAGCAACTGGTATGTTTGAAGCACTGACCTTGCAGTTAGCAGCCAACACTCACCCCAAAACACCACCAGAGACCCTTTCAGAACTGTATTCGATCTACTTAACAGTTTTGCAAGCAGTCATCGAAGATGCTCCCCATTCAGGATAGCGAAGAGTGAAGAAAATTGAATACAAGGGGAAAATTTAGACCAAAAGACTAATGGACTACTCAAACCTCAGTCACCACCACCCTAACACCAGAACTAGATGGTGCTCAGCTACCATTGCTGCCTGGTCTGAAAGGAATCAGAATAGGAAGTCTTTGATAGGAGGGGAGAAAAATGTGGAACAATACTCAAAATCATTAAGAAAACACAGGCTTACTGGTCTAGCAGAGACTAGGGAATCCCTGAGGCAATGACCTCTTCGGGTCATTGAACTCAAGTCCTTAGCTCAATGTTCAGCCAAACAATAGACAGACCTAAAAGGTATACAACAATACCAGGGAGATAAGTGCTCCTTAGAACAATCATCCAAATGCCAACATAGGAAGAAAGTGGGAAGAAGGTTTTTATATTATAGGGACTTCAATCAATGTCATGAAACAAAATGTGTAAGAGTTGCTGGAAGGAAAACCAATTAGCTCTGTAAATCTTCACTCAAACCATAATAAAAAGTTATATTTTTTAAGTCTATTGACTTTAGTGGAGGATATATCAAAGAACAATACCTTCATTTTTTGATATTTTAATAAGAATAATTATCATTTTATAGTAATATTTTTCTGTTTACCCCCAAAGATTGGAAAAGACATGGAAGTTGTAAACTTCTTTAACTTACAACTTAATGTATGATTGATGTATGGATTGTTATAAGAGCTATGAGTCCCAATAAAATGATCTCTTAAAAAGTATTCTGCTTTTAATATAAATATTTAATTTTTTTACAAATTTAAATACTCCCAACCAGTTACTGGTTTATTTCATCTCTATTCATTTTAGAAAACATTCAGCACAATTAATTTTTTTTAATTTAATAATTACCTAAGTCACTTATTGAACCTGCCATGTCCACCTTTGGCAATTCCACAACCACCTAAAATCAAAAATCAGTAATGAGTATCAATATATTTTATAATTTGAAACAATCTAAGCAAATCAGAGCCTGAATTAAGATATGTGCCACACTACTAGTATTTAGTTCTGAATGTTGAATTGCTTCAGGGGGGAAAAAACTGATTAACTGTTAGAACAGGAATAAAAAGAAAGCGGTCTAGAGTGTGGGTTTTAATTAACAGGTTTATTAGAGTGAAGGGCCTGCCCATGTGTTTAGAATGGAATGAGAGTCAAGGGGGAAGGAGCAGGGGAGTGTGGAAAACAGAGTAAAGAGGGACTAGCCGGGAACCAAGAAAGGGAGAGTGGAGAGAAGAGACAGAGGGACAGAGATGTGGTCGCAGGAGAAGGTAAAGAACGTCAGAGAGAGAGTAAGAACAAAGAAACTCTGCATTAACAAACTTTGGGGACAGAAATCATGTCTAAAAGGAGCCTGTGCTTCTCAATGGCTGTGGCAAGAGCACAAAGGTGAGGAGGGGGCAGGTTTCCGTGAGACCTCTAGAGAGGGTAAGGTCACTTTAAGGTGGGGATGGATAGGGAGTTAGAGAAGCTGGCTGTGGCTGAGAACCATAGTTTTACTGCTGGGCCCTTTAATAACTAACTTTAGAACTGACATTTTCATGTTATTAATTTTTTATTAATAATATTTTTAATCTCTTTTTTATAGTTTTCACTCAGTGACTTCATCAATAGGCAGAGGATTCCTTCCTAATAGTATTCTGTAGCCCTGACATCGTGTTCAAATTTAATTAAATTCCCCAAATCCACCACGCATAAAATTTGGTATACCCCCATTATGTGCACAAACTAGTAACTCCAATGTTCGCTCTTGATTTATAATTGATCTATTCTCTTCTTCTTGCAGCCTTCTCCCCCCAATTCAGCATTTATCCCCCATACAAATTAGCCAAAAACTAACCGATCAAAAGAGTTCATGTATTTAATGCAGTGTTCCTCTTTCATCTACAAATGCTTTGAATAACATCTTTACTTACCCAAATATTAAGAACTCCACTTTCATCCAATGAAGCAATATGAAATGACAAACCTGATGTTTCTAAAGTAAATAGGGGGGAAAATTGAAAAACATTTTTAAAATACCACAATTAACAATGATTCATTGAAGGAGTCTTAAAATTGGTAACATATCTGTTTACCTTCTTGCGTAGAAAAAGGAGAAAGCACAAAGTTCTGTTTTTTGCAGGCAGATGTTGAGACAGGTTCTATCGCTTGAAGAGGACTTTGGTGGTTTACTGATGTAAGGATACCATCTATAGTTTAAAAATACAATAGCGCCCACATGTAAGTAATAAGGCATTGAAGTAAAATTTAGTGCCTGAAGGGACAGACGTGAAGATGTTGCTCGGTTTGAAGGAGAGCAGCAGCCACCTATACCCCAATCTCTCCACATAACCTCCCTGAACCCACCAGACAAATAAAGGACATGAGTAATGGGTATGTGCTGATCACTTTCACAAGGAATAAAAACCAGAGAAGACCACAAACCTCAAGATGCCTGCAAAAACACCAGCTTACAACAAAGCTGCCATGACCACTGTCGAATGGAGGAAAAAGGAGGGAACACTTGGTTTCACCATGACTTAAGAAAACTCAAACCAAACTATCCCCAGAGAGGAAGGTCCAACTGGTAATGAAAGATCACAAGTCTGGGCCTGGTAGATCATTCCTCAGCTATTGGGAAATCCACCTTCTGTAATCAACACAACTTCAACTCACTATGACCCTAGATAGGATTTCTAAAACCCTAAATCCGTACAGAAGCAGACAATCTCACATTTCTCTTCTGGAACAGCTGATGGATTTGAACCACCAGCATGTGTCTAAAATTACAGAGCTCGTTTGACAGCACCACCAGAGAAGGGATTGGAAAATGAAAGAGAAGTGACCAACCTGACATTTCTGATGTAAATAGAGGGCTTACAGAAAAGATGTACTGCAGTGGTTCTCAACCTGTGGGCCGGCCGTGACTCCTTTGGAGATCAAAGGACCCTCTTTCACAGGGGTCACCAAGACCATCAGAGAACACATATTTCACAATCTATAATTACCTATTGTTTTGTGGTTAATCACTATGCTTTAATTATTTTCAATCTGTAACAATGAAAATACATTCTGCATATCAGATATTTACATTATGATACATAACAATAGCAAAATTACAGTTATGAAGTAGCAACGAAAATATTTTTATGGTTGAAGTCGCCACCATATGAGGAATTATATTAAAGGGTTGCACCATTAGGAAGGTTGAGAACCAATGATGTACAGAGATGCAACCATTTTTACAAAACTACTAATTGTCACACATTATGGACTATAGCGATATAAATATAATCAAGACTAAAGAGGTACCATTAGCTGTGACCTTAATTAGATTAGAAGAGGAAAAACTACAAATAAATATTTTTACTCGCTACTAGGAAGCAGGGAGCCCTGGTCGCATAGTGGTTACACGCTGAGCCACCAACCATGTCAGCCTTTCAAAACCACCTGCTAGAAGGAAAAGTCAGATTTTCACTTCCAGTAAAGAGTTACCGTCTCAGACACCCCCAGAGACAGTTCTATGCCATCCTATAGGGTGGCTACGAGTCAGAATTGACTAGATGACAATGAGTTTGGAGTTTGACCTAGAAAAGATAGCAACTAAGGGGAGTTGTTGTAAATGGGGACGAGGGTATTCCCATTGATGGCTATGAATAAGCCAAGCCTTGGGGAAGTAGCTGTCACTGTCCCACATTGGTTCTCAGTTGGAAATGAGTTTGCCTTTCTGTAAACAGGAGCTACGTGGCAATGCCTAGAAATATTTTTGGTTGTCACAATTCAGTGGAAGGTGCTACTGACACCACACACCACATAGGACAGCCTGCATAACAAAGAATTATCTGGACTCAAATGTCAATCGCACCACTGTTGAAAACCCCGCTTTACAGAAATGTCCTCAGAGCAATAGCAACACTTGTTTGCATCATATGCCTCCTCTCCTGCCCCTTTTACAAAAGACTGTGACAAATGTGAAAACCAGACAGAGGGTAGGCAGCTGGAATGTGGGGAAGGGAAGCATGTGTCTGAACAGGTAGGGCAGGCTTTCTGAATGGAAAAGTACCAGAGAACAATAGAGATTGGGGGAAAGTCTGCCCAAGTGGACTTCCTAGCCGGGACCCATTCTGGTCAGCAATGACCACAGCTACCACTAAATAAAGGCATGGCAGCACAGACCAGCAGCATACAGCAGGGTTACAAGTGTGGCTTTGGAATTCTGAATGCCGGCTCTGCCAACTAGCAGCGGAGATGACCTCGTACAAATTCACCCTTCTGCAACCTCATGTGAGAAAAGTATTAATAGTAGTAAGTAGTATGGTAGTACTATGGAAGAAATGTTGAGCTGCTAACAATAAGGTCTCCACTTCAAAACCACCAGCCACTCCACATGAGAAAGACGAGGCTTTCTGCTCCTTATAATGATTTATAGTCTCAGAAGCCTGGAGTCAGAATGGACTTGAAGGCAGGGGGTTTACTAATAACAGTGGGCTATCACAAAAATTAAGTGAGATTTATACACACAAAGCACTTATTATAAAAGGCCCTAGAACACAGGACATGCTTACTAAATAGTTGTTGCTATGTCAAATATTTTACGACATAAGTTATTCATCAGAAGCAAATTAAGGGATAGGTAGTCTGGTCCATTTCATACCTGCAAGAGGTATCTAATATATTTGATGCTTCAAGTGCTAGGTGAGCTAAATAAGCGAAGGTCACACACACATACTGCTAGACGGTAAATGATGTAATTTAAAACTAAGAGTACAGGAGGAAAGGAGATGTTGCAGAGTAGGCAGATAGACTACTGGGACTCTCTACAACAAAGACTTGAGGGAGCGACTGACACAGACGTGGATGGCAATCCTGGAACCCATCATGTTGAAGGAAGGATCAAATACTGAAGAGAAGTCACAGCCAATAAGGAGGCATCAACAACTGGATCTCATGACCGCTGACTTGATGGCGACTCAGCAATCCTGCACAACAAAGCAGAACTGCCCCTGGAGATGTCTGAGGAGTCGGAAGCCTCATCTTTCTCCTGTGGAGCGGGCTGATGGTTTCAAACAATTGACTTTAAGGTTAGTAGCCCAAAGGGTGGGCCATAGCCACCTACCAATAGGCCCAAATGACCACTTTGAGTTACTCTAAGCAGCATTCTGATCAGAGCAGGAGCCAGAGAACTAACCAGCTCTGTTCGCCCACACCAGCGATGATCCCACAGCAGTGATCAGCAAAGAGGTGCAATCGGCCCCTAGGTTTGCACAATACCCCTCAATGACAGTGCTGGGGTATTGTTGCTGCTGCTGTTGTTTGTTCAGTTTCTATCCCTTAAAGCCTGAGGCCCCTTCCTGGACTAGCGGCACTAGACATCGGTCAGGTCTCCATTAGAATGCACAAGCTGACTGGGTAAATACAAATAATGGGAAGGCATGCCTAAAACCTGCTGGGACAATTCTAGAGAAGATGTCCTAATACAATCAAAAGGTAGCACTGACCGGTGGAAAATGTTGCTATGCGGAATGTCCAGAAACCATCGTCTAGCTTTATATAATGATGGATCCTAGAGTCTTCTCTTAAATCCCACACGACTACAGAACCATGTAGGGTTCCAGCAAACAGGAGAAATGCTGTGAAAGGGCTAAAACAGCAGCATGTGACCTAGAAAAAAACACACACACACAGACAAAGAAATCAGATAACTGAAAAGCACTAGAACTGGGTTCAGTGTTCCATTTTACTGAGTGTAGCGTCTGATCCCTTTCTATCTGCACCGG
Organism: Nesogale talazaci; assembly: GCA_004026705.1. Classification (NCBI taxonomy): domain Eukaryota; kingdom Metazoa; phylum Chordata; class Mammalia; order Afrosoricida; family Tenrecidae; genus Nesogale; species Nesogale talazaci. Next base: position 21,150 of record PVJH01010429.1, read on the forward strand.
TAGTCCTACTAAAGAAAGAAGCTCTGTCGTACAATAGTTAAACCCTCAGTGGAGGGTTTAACCCATGGAGCAGTTGTGTTAAAGAAAGACTGCTCTCACACAGAGTAATATATATATTATACTATATATATACACACACTATATATATATATATATAGTGTCACCCTTTACATAACCATCTAATGTAATTTTGACTCACAATGACCCAACAGGGCAAAGCAGATTGGCCGCATAGGGCTCCCAAAAGTGTAAATCTTGATTGATGCACACTCCCAAAGTTTCTCCTGGAGAACGACTGGCAGTTTGAACTACTGACCTGTCAGTTGGTAGCAGAGCACTTCATCATGGTGCCACAAAAGCTCCCCAAGAAGATTACAAGTTAGGAAACCCAGTGGTGCCGTTCTTCTCTGTCATGAGGAGTTACTATGAGTCATAACTAAATGACAGCACATGACAACAACACCAACCCTTTAAACAGTTTACCCTTGGAAGCTACGTGACACAGTAAGTAGAACAAGGACTTTATATCGGAAATCCCAATTTAAAATCTTGACTCCACCACTTAGGAGGTATGGGAGGAGACGGGGATGGGGGGGGGGGGTGGTTCTTCTCTGAGTGTCAATTTCCTCAACTGGAAAATAGGGATAATAAACATACTGTGGGGGATGATTACAATCACAGAGCTAATGTGTAGAGCTCTAGAGTTCGCGTAGATTACTCATTGGACTGACAGACAAGAGGCCAGTAGTTTGAAACCACCGGCTGCTTGGCAGGAGAAAGATGAGGCATACTGCTTTTATCAAGATGGAGGGGCTCAGAAGCACACAGGGATGCTGAAGTTTTATCGGATGCCTCAAGTCTGAATGGACTGAACAGTAGTGAATTTGCAGATTTTGGGTTTTGGACAGCACAGTGTGATACATTAAATGGGCTCAAGGTCCTTTTTAACTTATCTGAATTGGTGAAAGAGTGGTTTTATCCTTCTTCATTGTATTTATAGTACATAGCTGTGTGCTGTCCAGGTGGATCTGACTCAATACGACTATATAGAATGGAGAAGAACTGCCCCATGGGACAGCTAGCAAATTTCAAGTGACTACTTTTTCTTTAGACTCGCCAATCTTTAGGTTAGCAGTAGAGTTCTTCACCATTGCATTGAGGTCTCATTTATATGACCATATCCTGAATTGCAAAACAAAGTTGCTATTTGTCTAGCCATACAAAACTAACAACTGCAAAATATAATCTTCTCCACAGCTTTAGTGAAAATGGAGCTTGTACAGAAATCAAAAGCATATTAGTAAGAGAATACAAAGACATATCTTCCCAATTGACAAGGAAAGAGGAGTCCTCCTGGTATCTGTGTGTTAATCAAATCATACCACCGTTAATCTGGGAGCTTGGAGATGCATGTGGAGCCTTGGTGGCATACAGGGTTATCATGCCCTGGACTGGTAACCTTTAGGTTAGCAGTTCAAAACCATTAACCTCTCTGAAGGAGAAGCCTGAGATTTCTGACTCCCATGAAGACTGGCAGTCTTGGAAATCCACTGGGGCTGTTCCATTCTGTCCTAAAAGGACACAGGAAACAACTCTATGTCAGTGAGTTTGATCTTTTTTTGAGAGAGATGCTGAATAAGCAACAACAGCACAAATCCTTGATTATATAAAACTATTTTTTTAAGTTCAGGCATACAGTTTCTTAAATCACTAAAATATTCAAGACCCAAACAAGGCAAGATAAATAACATACCTCTGGAATCCCTGAACTTTGGAAAATGTTTTTATTAAGCCCAACTAAATTCATAAAATCTGCTGCCACTGAGTGAATTCTGACTCAAAGTGACCCTAGGACAAATTAGAACTAACTTTCTGGGTTTCTGAGGCTGTAAATCTTTATGATGCAGAAAGCCTCATCTTTCTCTCAAATAGCAGCTGGTGGGTTCAAATTACTGACCTGGTGGTTAGATGCTCAAGGCATAAACCACTACACCACCAGGACTCCACAGCTACATTCATTAACCAATTCTAAATTCATCTAAGAATTTGCTCTATGATAATCATGGTTTCCTTCATCAGGAACTAGGTAAGTTTATCTGAGTTGGTCTTTGGAACCAACACTTTCTAGAGTAGAAAGGACCATGGGTCTTGATCCCTTTGGGGGGGTCAAACGACCCTTTCACAGGGGTCACAACAAAAATAATTTTATGGTCACCACAACATGAGGAACTGTAGTAAAGGGTTGCATGAGAAAGGTTGAGAATCACTGTTCTAGAGGCAAAATACACAATACTGTGTATTTTTGTGACAAATGTAGCACTACCTAGTTAAAAAGCACATTTTTTGAAGTCCTAAGACTCTCTATCTGTGCCTATTCCTGTTCTCTCCTCTTTGTTCTTTGCACTTGTGAGTGGACCCCTGGCACCCCATGTTCCCATCCTTCCACTAAGTAAATGATTCTCCTCCCGAATTATACCTTTGAGTCACATATCAAAACCTTCTGTGGACTTGAAGGTTGCCAAATATCCCAGATACACAGGATATATCTCTGGTCCAATTGATCGGAGAATGTCTTTTCAGGTAAGTCATGAACAGAAACCATAGTCTGCCTCTGAACTTGCGAGGCATGTAAACAGGATACTTTTCGATCTACAGAAAAAGTAAAAACATTTTTTTCAGGGTCTGTGTTCAATTAATATTCCTAAGAGCATTCAGATGCATTTCCCTTGATGAAAGAATAGACTGTGATGCTTTTAAAATTATGAATCTATGAAGTATAGTGTTGGTAAATGGCCAGATGTATTTGAAAACACTGCAGAGTTGGCCTCATGGCTTTACTAAAAAGACATATCCTTCAATATGGGTAGCAACGTCCCCAAAAATACGCTTTCCCTTCTGTCTCTTGAATATTTCCACAAAGACTAAATTTCCTGAACATGTGTTTTGGAGTCAAAATTTTAGAATTAGACACACACTGGAAATAATTGGATTCGATCCCTTTGCTTTCATACATTGTTAGGACACTAGTTTGAGGAAATCCAATTTCCCTTAAAATGGTCTTCAGAGTATCACAGCACATGCATCATTGAAATATTAGAGACAGCTGAATTCAGTTATAAAGCTGTTATTCAATTATGGTGAAGGGACTAAATCTCACAAATATTGCTGGCAATATCTGCTTTGCCCAACAGTTCCTACCGCTCAACATATGACACTGATTAAACTGTTAAAGTAGAACTTATAATCAGTGGCTGTTTTGTGTTTTGTTCAAAGAAGTTATAAGAGTATGGCTCCTTTAAAGACTTCCAGCTGCAAACGTCAACAAGCAGGAAACAAAAAGCAACTGTGTCCTAAAGGGTATAGATTTCCTGAGTCAAGGACCTGTAAATTCAAGAAGTCTTAAAGACCACACAAAATAAATTCCCTCTGAAACAGTTCTGGCTCAGTCAGACTTGGCTTTTACTTCGTTATTCATCAGGGAAATGCAAATTACCATATTTTTCAAACCATAAGACACATTTGACCATAAGATACACCCAGTTTTTAAGAGTAAGAAAAGAAGAAAAAAAATATTCTGAAACAAATAGTACTAATATACTAAAATGTTCTGGGGTGCCACACCTTTGCACCATAAGATGTGCCCTTGTTTTTCCCTCACTTTGGGGGAAGTCTGAAAAATATGTTAAACTCACAATAAGATAATATTACATCCTATTAGAATGGTTGAGCATTTTTAACTTGACTCACAGCACTGGTGAAGACATGGAGTTGTTAAATTCTCTTACACCACAGATAAAAAATATATAGTGGTGCAGTTTCTCAAAAATTACATAATACCAACCACATTATGCTATTTATGCATTTGATTCCTAGGAATCAAGGCAAAAGAAAGCAAATGTCCATGCAAACACATAGATGTGACTGTGTATGATAGCTTCTTCATATGAGTCCAAACATAGGTAAAAATATTTTTTAATTATGAAATATCTACATAGAGTATAAGTTAGTAATATATGCAATAGCACAGATTGACATAGTAATCATTATGCTGAATGAGAAAAATCAGATGTAAAATATTACATATGAACGGGCTTTAAAAAGTTTGTGGAAAAAGATCCAGTTATGTAAAACTGTAGAAAGTGCAAGCTATTATGTAGCAACAAAAAGCCAAACCAGGGCTTCCTGGGCCTTGGGAGCAAAGGATCAGCAAGAATCTCCTGATAATCATAATTTGTGCATCTGAACTGATTATGTTCACACAGGTCCAAATTCATCAAGTATATAGTTTAAATGTTTGAAGTTTATGGTCCATTAGCAAAACTTGAGCAGAGTCTCAAAGTCTGCAGAGAAAAAGAGTTTCACTGAGAAACTTTCATTATTTTCCACATGCTAAATTTAACAACTTCTCTAAAATAAATCATCCCAGTTTCTTCTCTCATCTGCAAAATAACAGGCTTAAAGGGGCAACTTCTACCTGTCCCTGATGAAAACATGGGACTGTCCTTAAGTTTTTTCTGATGGTGCGTAAAAATTTAGCTGCGTTAAAGCCCCAGCCTTGGCTTCAAGCTTGTTACAATAATGCGATACCTTTCGGCCAGCAGTCCCAACTTTTGAATGGTCTCCCAATTCAGAGTAAAACCAAATATAGTTCTTCTAAAATTTTGCTTTGGAAATACAGCTTCCACTGCTAGAAATAATCTCACTCAAATAATCTCAATAAAGGGCTATTTCTTGCACATATATTTAAGGAAAAAACTAACCATTCACTTTTGAGCTCGGAAGAAACCAAGACTCTCCTCCGTTTTATATGTAATAAGTTCACTGTATTAACCCAGAAGGTAATATCAAGGATTATTTCTGCAATATGGCAGTTTAGTAGATAGGACAGACACAAATTCGAGGAATGTCTCTTACTTTGAAGGAATGGCAGGCCAGTGTTCAGCTGGGAGGAACTGTCACTAAACAGAAGGGTATTCTCTTGAGCCTTGATGTTCCAACCGGGTGCTGCAGCCACACGATCCTCTTCAAGCAAAACAGCAATCACCTTTGAAATATAAGTGAAGATTCTTTCATCAAACCTTTCAAAATCTATCATCTTTTCAAAGATGTCATCCTTTTGTCCATTTCTCCAAGTAACTGCATTACTATATAAAGAAGTCATCTTGGGAATGGAAAATTCATGTGCTTCAGAAACTTCCCCCAATACAATAAAAAGTAAATAAGAGGTCATAAGGTTCCTCTGCATCATAGTAATGATCGATAAATAAAGTTTTAAGAAACAGAATTCACAGGAGAGCCAGGATTGCGTGCCAGACATCAATTTTTAAATAAATGTTGTTACAAAATCAGGAGAGGGTTATAAGCACAAACAATCTTTAATTAAATAAAGGAAGTGTAAAGAAGTATCAAGTATATCCCATCTCTGCTATTCTCACTGAGCAAAAATCAAAAGTAAACTGAAAATCACTATCTACAAGCTCGCACAGTTATTTTTAGAATGGTAGCATTCTAAATGAAAAATAAGCATTGTAATGAAAAACTAACAATACATCTAGAAGAAATCTTCAATGAGACTCAACAAGAGTCGATGTAAGAATGACTGCAGAGGGAAGTGGAGCTTGTTGCATGGGGTATCCTGGCTCCAACCTGACCTTGGGTCTAGTCTCACTTCATGGCCTTTGTCTCTCTGCCTCCTGCACAACCCATCTTTCCCAGACTCCAAGGCCCCATCTTCTTAGTGCCTCACTCACCTACACTAAAATGGAAGCTGACGGAACATTTTAAAATATTACAGTGAGTAAATATCCTCTTTAATAAACCACAAAATTCCTATCTAATAATAGCACTGAGAAAGAATTTATCTGCATTAGTAACCAATACAAATTGAGGTCAGATTTTTTGAGAAACTGTTTTTTCCAAGTTCATATAGCATGGTTTAACTGTTCTATATTTATTGACCCTTTAAATTCTGAGTTTTTGTTAAAAAATAATTAACAATTGACAAATTTAAACACTTAACTTTATAGTTGATGACTTTACAAAGTTATTACTGAGTCCTTTTCTTTCAAAGATCATGATGATATAGTACAGAAGAAATTAAAAGGGTGGTTGGGATTCATGTCAAACTGAAGGGATGGTGGGGTGAGGGTGAGAAGGTGTGTGTGTGTGTGTGTGTGTGTGTGTGTAAGGAGGGGGCAATGAGTTAACAAAACTGGTGCTGAGTTGATTTTTGCAGCTGATCCTATGCACTGAGTACACAGGAATGCATTATACCATTCCCTTTATATGTTTAAAAAAATTCCAGAACCAGTTTTAACAATCCTGAATTTCTTAGTTTCTAATACTGTAGAGGTATGCTCAGTTTGTTTTAGCCTATATTTATTTTAAAGCATAGCAATCAACATTACAAGGCATAATATTAAATGATGTTACTATCCTTGATGTGCATTTGCTTAGTGTCACTTTGCACACAAGGGTTTAGTGAATGTGCTACTGATCGTTTAAAATAATATATTTAAAATGAAAAACAGATTCTTTTTACCTAAGCATACAAAGGTTAGGATATTTCAGTAGCTCCTATATTTTGATGTATAATACTTTAATCACATACCCATAAAATACAACATAGAACACAGAATATACCTGACAAGCAGCTCGGAGAAAGTTAGATAATCTGGGTGTATCAATCTTTGGTATAATTGTTGCATCGGAGGTCTCTTTATTTTCACTACCTTAAAAGAAAAGTTATATAAAATCAACAATATAAACACTATAAAACCATATGTAACATATGCACCTTAAAGCTCAAAGAGGTGTGATAAATGAATGTTAAGAACTAAAGAAAATTTCAGAAAATTTTACATTTTACATTCCAGGTCTATTAGCAATATTTTCCTAGTTTCTAAAAGCAATTTCTTATGCTAAGCTATCAACTAAATATATTAGAGAAAATAGTTAAAGGGGTCATGATTATCCACAAATGTCAATCTATAAGCCTATTATTTTCTTAAAGCAAGACTTACCAGAAGAAAGGGAGCAGTATCTCTGCCTTAGTGGGCTCATTCCTCATGTTTAAAAAAAAAAAAAACACTTAATAGCTAGATAAGAGTAAAGTACTTGATAGGGTACTCTGCATTCTGAGAACCCTCCATCTATTGATAAGACAAATTTTGAAATATGAAAAATCCATACTTAATAAGAACAAACTGTCCCCAGGTTAAGAACAGAGTGTGTTCCAAAAGTCCACTGTAAAGTAGTTGCATGTCAGGGAAAATCTTTTCCTTTTATGATTAAAAATAAAAATTTTACCAACAACCCAAAACATTACAAATCATCGTCAGAGGCCCAGACCACACCTCAATGCTGATCCAGTGCCTCCTGTATTTCAACAGTTTTAATATGAAGCCAGCTTGCTGGACCCACCAATCAGAGATCATTGGGAAAGCCCTATGAAGATACACCAAGATGAGTCAAGAGAAGAGGACTAGGGAGGCAGGGTGCAGGGCAGTCTGGTGGCAAGGACACAGGCTGCCAGGCTATGTGTACATGCAGCCTAGTATGCCTATTTCATTTTAAATGGGAATTAAGCTGATCTTAAAGCTACACCTAATGTGTTGGCTGCTTTATGGCAATCACTTAATCAGTATACCAGCACAGAGTTATAGGGTTAGTTCATACATTAAAATAATATCATACTCTGGGGGCTGAGCCCCGGTGGCATAGTGGGTGAGTGCGGGACTTCAGCCCACAGGCTTGGCGGTTCAAGTCCAGCAGCAGCTCTCCAGGAGCAAGGTTGGCTAGCTCCCACGACCACCAGAGGGCAGTGATGCCCCCTCCAAATAATAATATCATACTCTGAGTACATTTTTTTTTAGGCATCACTGCCCTGGTGGTGGGAGTAGGAGGCCCAGCCTTTGCTCCCATGAACGGGAATTGAACCTCCATCCCAGTGGGCCGCAGTCCCGCGCACAACCACTACGCCACCGAGGCTCAGCCCTTCTGAGTACATTTTTCAATGGAATATTCTGACATAGCCAAGTGCATGAATATGCCCTTAAGAATAAACCTACAATTTTCATGGCTGGAGTTACAATAGTTAAAAATGGAATTTTATTATTTATGAAAGATATACAGGAAAATAAAGAGTGAAGAGGAAAAGCAACACATAGTTGGTGTAACTGGCTTGTATATTTTTAAAAAGGAAAATGCCTGTGGGTATTCTAATGCACACAAACAGAGTAGGCAAAAAGTATTGCAACAAAAACATAGAAACATTCATCATACAAAAATATTAAAATGTGAAGCAATCACGTCCCCATATAAAGTCCACAACATTTATACACTTCTGAAGACGTTTCCTTCTCTCTAATCCTTTCCCCACAAAGAATTCTGTATACTGTGATTGATACTACGCTCAAATGGCAGTTTGGGGTTCTTGGGAGATTCAAATCATGTTCCTTTGAAATGTTCTCTAAGTTTGGGGAACCAAAAAGAAGAAGAAGAAGAAGAAGAAGTCGCCTCAAGGGACAAAATGAGAGCTGGAGGGCCAGCGGAGTAAGTTTTCCCAAAGAAATTAGCAAAGGATAGCCCTTGCTATCCTCAAGGAACGAGCGGGCGCATTGTCACGATGGGGAAAACGACTCCTCAGCACATTTCTGACCTCTCACCAGTGTAGTCTTCAGCTCTTTTGAAATTTCTTCCCAATAAGCCCCCACAATCACCTTACATCCTTCAAGAAAATCAGTCGAGATGACCCCTTGGTTAAAAACAAAAACCAAAAAAAAAAAAAACAATCCCTTGGCAATCAAAAAAAAGTTGCTATCCCCTTCGGTGCTGATCTCTGTGCCTTGAAGGGAAGTGGCCTAGAAGATACCATCCTTTCCATTAGGCACCCTAACGAGGCTAGGACAAATGAATCACTGAGAGAACTTGTTTTCAGCCATCCACTAATCACAGACATGTTTAAACATGTTTGTGAGGAATAAACTTGTGAATGTATGAACTAGAACTAGAGTAAAGATGCTCTTTTACTTACCCTTGATTCATACATACATAGAACTTTGTTTCTAATTCACCATAGTCGTGAAGTTCTAGGAAATTCAAATCCTTCTAATTACGTTAAATTATCCTCAATGAGGATATTGGGTATTCTTATTCTCATATGCTAATAAGCACACCATGTAATGAGAAAGAACAGAAAAATAAAATAAAAAGAGGGGGAAAAAAACAAGACCAAGAGCAAAGAAATGTTTACCTCCAGATACAATAGCACTTTCTCCTGGATGCTGGGTCCATACTTCCCTTGTCTCTATTTCTTCTGTCTGAATGTCCCTTTCCACATTATCTTCATTGTATTGAACATATGCCTTTACAACAAAATAAAGACATATTGCTTACCAATGGACTTTAGCAAAGTGAAAAAAACAACCCACAAATCTGGAGATAGTTTGGGGCAATGAATTGTATAACTAATACGCAGAAGATATAAAGAAATCCTACAACTTGACCACCCAAAGGCAAGAAAATAAGGAACAAAACACGTGACATTTCGTCAAAGAGGCTAACGAGCACATGAAATCGCATGCGATGCTACCAGCCGATGTGTGGTTGCTTGGTGTCCTCAAGTGGGTTCTGACTCCTAAAGGAACCAAAGGGCCCAAGAGGATTTCGTGGGCTGTAGTCCTTTGGAAAACAGACCATTAGGCCATTCTTCTTTCGCGCTGCTAGTGGATGGGCTCACATCACTGACGTTTTGGTTAGCTGCTGGCTAGCGAGATGTAGAGAAACCAAAACTACATCCATTGCACCACTCTGGCTCCTTTATTAGCCATTAGCCATTCCAAACCCTACTTATTGTCATGGATTGGATTCCAACGCAAAGGAACCCTCAAAGGACAGAAGAGAACTGTCCTAGGTAGCTTTTGGGGCAGTATACTTTATAGGAATCAAAAGCCTCATCTTTTTCCCTTAGAGAAGCTGAAGGTTTTGAACTGCAAACCTGGTAGTTAGTAGCCCAACCCATAATCCACTATGCCCCCAACGTTCCTGTGTTGGTGGTGGTGGTGGTGGTGGTGGTGTTAGGGGCCATCAAGTTGGCTCTGATCATTAGTGACCCTATCGCCTTTAGGGAGAGACAACTCAAAAACACAATGAGATAGTGTCCCCATCCCCTCTAGAATAGTTATGATTTACTATTATTAGTTTAGTAAAATAAAAGTTGTTAGCGAGATGTAGGGAAATCAAAACTGCATCCATTGCTGGTGGAAATGCAAATTAGGTCAGGCAATCTGGAAAACAAGTTGACAGCTCCTGACAAAGCTGAACAGAGAACTACTGTTTGATCCAGTAATCCCAAGCCTCAGTATTTGCCTAGATGAGCTGAAGTCAGAGAGGCACACCGAAATCTGCATAGGAACGTCACTGAGGCCTAACAACTACAATGCCCATCTACAACAATTAGATATACAAAAGGGGGCATAGACACACAATGGAGATATAAACATGGTACAACGTGAATAAACCTTAAAATCATTAAAAAAAAAAATCCTGCTGCCATGGAGTCAGTGCTGGACTCATAGCAAGTCTCTGTGGGTTTCAGAGACTGTAACTGTTGACAGATAGAAAGCGCAGTCTTTCTCCCAGGGAACCGCTGGTGGCTTCCAACTACTGATCATTTAGGTGGCAACTCAGTGCCCACTACACCACCAGGCTCCTTTTAAAAACAGTCAGCTGAGTGAAATAAGTCAGGCAGAAAAGGGAAAATACTATGTGATCTCACCAATATGAAACAGGCAATTTTATAGAAAATAAAACAGTGGTTATCAGAGCTGAGAAGAGTAGAAAGAGATTTTATTGCTTAGAACTACTGAGTTTCGGTTAGTAGGATTAGAATAATTTTAAAAAGAATTGTCAGGGCTCAATAAAAATTTAGACTATAATAAATATCACTGAATTATACATGCAAGTATTGAATTGGCCAATGTCTTCTTACATCTTACCTCAATTTCTAAAGTATAAATGTAAATAGATATTAATGCTTAGAAATATATTCAGAACAATTTTTCTTCATTGAAACAATAACAAAAAGTAAAGCTAATAATGATAATCTTCTTAGTGGCAATAAAAATAAGTCTTATGACAAAAATCACAATTATACAAGGACTCTGATTATCTTAAATATTAGATACAAAAGGGATCTAATTTCCAAAAGTGTTTTGAAAGTATTATCAAACAAGGTCTACCTACACCCTAGTCTCTTAGAACAACATATTGATTTAGTAAAAATCAAACCACAATTGTTTTTCTTTTCGAAAGGGTACATTCTTTTTCTCTCAATTTCTGATGCAATATGATACAAATGAGCACTGTTTTTAATATGGAAATTGTACCTCCATGAAGAGGATCTTTAGTCACAAATATTACACCACATCAGAAACCTCTTAAAGTTGTATGAGTCAGGCATTTGCAAGGTTATAGTCCACAAGAAATGTCACTAAGAGTTAGCCATCTGAAGGTCAATTCCCAGTCTGTGCCTCCTACTTTAAAGTTGCTCCAACAGAGCTGTCCCATCAGACTTCATCACATTTGTCGGTCTTACACTTGGCTTTTAAAAGACTAATTATCAGGAGGATCAAAATACATGACTGAAGTCGAGATATTAACAAGAGACATTTCTACAGGCACAGAAGCTGTGCATGAATACTTTGCAACACATTGGAGTGTACTTGAGAAGATGGGTCAGCCACATATTCAGGACACTGGCAGCAATAACACTCCAACACTTAAATGGAGAATCTGGCTTAACTCTCGATACCCCAAACTCCCTTCTTTCTCTTGTTTCCTGCCAGTTTAAGGTTTGATGCTGACATCTCATTCTTCAATAAAGAAAGCTTTGTTACTCGGGGCTTTGAGATGAGGAAACGAGCAAGGTCACAGAGTGAGTCAGCTGCAAAGCCAAGATTAAAACGGTCAGCTTCTTGAGTTTCATGCTGTCACCCTCTTCCAATTAAAAGAGTATTATTTATTGGCTATATTTAACAGATCAGGTTAAGAGGGATGCTACTCACTGTCAGAGACATTAAAAAAAAGAAACCTCCCAGCAAGAGTCTACTCTGAGTCCCCACATGCCTATCCACAGAGTGGAGCTGCCCCTGGGGGGTTCTGAGATGAGAAACCTTTGTGGAAGTAGAAAGCCTCCTCTTTCTCCCAGGGTACTAGTGGTTCTGAACGGCTGATGGGATATAAGTAACAAGGATAACAGGATTCCTGACTTCCAAACACCATTCAGCCTAGGTGGGAAGTTGGACTATCCATGATTAGAAACTGGATAGGGAAATATAAAAGGGTGAAGGACGACTGGTAGCAATTACGGAATAAAAGACAAAAGTCAACATTAAGCCATTAGGAAGGATTCACAACGAGACTTTGAAGAACAGTTAGGGAAGTAGACAGACGGGAGCAGGAAAGCCTAAGTTTGCACACAAGAGAGAGGATCAGTGAGAGAAACAAGTTAGAAAAACAAACAAGATGCTATTTTAGCTATTACAGTAGATCCAGAATTGAGAGAGATCTGGGATATAATAATGGCAATAGTTACATATAAAATGTTAGCTAATCCTGGAATTATATATGAGTTCTATACAGATGAGTACAACTGCTACAACTCAAATTTAAAAAATCTAAAAATCTGGCATTCTATTTGACCTTAAATAAAGCATAAAGTTGTATTCAAATGTTAGAAATATAGCCCTTCCACCTATAGATCATGTTTTGATAGTTCATTTATCGAAGGTTCTAAATGTTTTTAGAAAGTCTATGTACATTTCTTATTTCAATAATCTCCTTGGATTATGAGTGCCCTGTGATGAAAAGATGTGCCCCCAGCCACCCACCATCCAGGTTCTTCTCCCTTTACACACCTGCCTTTTTAAGGCTTTATCCTTTACGAACTATTGCCAAACTCAAATATTTTGTAAGAATATACATTTAAGCATATATTTACTTTATTACATTTTAGTTACATTTTATCATTTGGTTAACAAATGTTGCACTAACCTGCTTCGTGTTTTTTTTCCCAAAGTTTCTTATATACATGTCATATTCATTTACTGGAGGTAGATCCAAGAGAGAGAAAGTGATGGAAAAATCCAAGTCAATAAGTCGAAGTAATTTTGTACTGCGTGTCCTTTAAAATAAATTGGAAACCAAACAAAAATTAAATTAAATAATATATATGTAAGGACAGAAAAGTCAGAACCTTTTGATTAGAAAATACACAGGCTATTGTCAAGGATCAAGTTTTTGTTTGGATGTGAATGAAGTTATTTAATAATCCATTGTTAAAAATAACTAAGTAGAAGTCAGTCAAGCATAAGCCAAAGATAAAAGTATCATGAACCAAAAATATTGATTATTCCAATTCAGAGTTGAAAATAAAAATCATAATACACACTCATATGCTTAGCATTGTCAGAAAAAGTAATTCACTTTGATCTTATAAATTATTATGTCAGAGTTTGAAAATTAATTTTTAGTGATTACACTATAGCAGCAAATAGTATAGCTTTTCAGGTATATGCTTTGCCTTTTCAGACTACTTTTCTTGAGATTGCACTGGGAATGTTTGCTCTGACTGAGTGTCATCAAGTAGATTCTGACTTTTAGTGATCATGTATGATAAAGTAGACCTGCACCCTAGGGTTTCCAAAGCTAGTATCTTTACAGAACTAAGATTGTCAGATCTTTCTCCTATCCAGTCAATTGGTGGTGGGTTCAAACTACCAGTCTTCTTGGTAAGCAGACAAGAGCTTACCCACTGCACTACCAGGGCTTCTTGTGAGACCACACTTGGGTTTTCCATAGAACTATGGCCTTGATCTGCGCTGGGCACCGTTAACCATCCCTGCTACCTGATTAAATACTCTTGACTTGGCTACCAAAACACTACATTCACTTTTCCTCCTGCTTGACAGATTGTCCCTTTTCGACCACCTTTGGTGGTTCCTGCTTTTCATTCAGACACTCACACACATTAATTGATTTCCTTATTTTTGTCACCCTTGCCCACTAGAATATAAGGTCAGCAAGGGCAGAAATTTCAACTTCATTTACTAATATTTTCAAGGACCTAGACAGTGCTTGACCCAGGATTGGTACTGGACAAAATATAAGTTGAATGAAGGAATGATTCCCTCAACATCCAGATATCTCAATAATGATTTGTTCTCTTCTACTCAATTCTCTCCTTCCTTCTCCAATATTAATGGTCTTCACTGGTCAGCGCGGAGCCCTGAGTGGCATAGTGACTATGTATACAGCTGCTAACCACATGTCTATAGTTTGAAACCATCAGCCATTCTTTGGGAAAAAGGATGAGACTTTCTAATCGTATAAAAAACCACTGTCTTGAAAACCCATATGAACAGACCAATCCTTGACCTATAAGGTCACTATGAGTGGAAATCAACTTGATGGAAGTGAGTTTGGTTTTACTAAAAACTGCGACATTTCCATAATCTCAATCTCTTTCCACCATCTCCTAAATTTCCAACTTCTTGCCTTCGGTAGCACAGTGGCGCCCTGGTGGTGTAGCTGTTACTCACTGGGCTGCTAACCTCAAGGTCAGCAATTTGAAGCCATCAGCTGGTCTGTGGGAGAAAGATGAGGCTTTCTACTCTCATAAAGAGTTGTAGTCCCCAATCATTACCCATAAGAGAAATGCAAATTAAAATTATGAGATATCACTGAACACCCTTGAGGTTAGCCCAAATCGGAAAATAAGAGAACAACAAATGCTGGAGGGGATGTGACAAAATAAGAACTCTCCTCCATTGCTGGTGGTTGTGTAGATATGTACAGTCTCTGTAGAAAAAGATCTGGTGATACTTAAATCAGATGATAATGTATCTACCTTATGATCTGGCTATCCCTCTACTGTTCATATACCGAGAAGAGGTAAGAAATAAACCATGACCAGTCATTTGCACTCCAATGTTTATTGCGGCACAATTCACAATGATATAGAATTGCAAACAACCTAAATTTTCATCGATAGGAGAGTGGGTAAGTAGACAGGTGCATATACGTAATGGAGTACTATGCATTACTTAAAAGCACTGATAATCTCATGATGCATATCATTTCATGGAAAAAACTGGAAGAAATTATGCTAAGTGAAGTCAGCCAATCACAAAAGGTCAAGTACAACACGAGTCCCGTGAGGTCAGTTGGTATAGAAGAAAAGCCACTTATCTCATACCATATGGGTTGAGGTACAGGCAATTGGGCGGGGATCAGACCATACACAAGAGGTGCATATTAATCCAACACAAAGAAGGGGTAAGAGGGAAGTAGAAAAGTAGAAGAGAGAGAGAGATAATGGCATGGGGAGAGCAGGGCACAATCCCACCCAGGGGGAGAGTATTGATTATGTCTCCACAGAATTGGGGGTATGCACACAGATCCCACCACAGCACACCAAACCATGAGGGCACCATAACCACGTGGAGAAATGCATGAAAAGATTGGGCTGCAGCAATAGTTCTCAACCTTCCTAATGCTGGTCAACCCTTTAATACAGTTCCTCATGCTGTGGTGACCACCCCCCCAACAATAAAATTATTTTCATTGCTACTTCATCACTGTAATTTTGCTGTTGCTATGAATCAGGTCACCCCTGTGAAAAGGTCATTCAACTCCCAAAGGGGTCACGTCCCACAGTTTGAGAACTGCTGGGCTACAGGATTGGCCTCAATCAGAGCCAAACTGACCCCCTCCCTAGAAATATGTGCTACAAAGGACAACACTAACCCTGCAGGTTGGGCAGAGGGGCACTGCCCTACCACACTGACATAGAAGAAAACTAAGAAGGAAAAAGAGAAAGGGATGGTCGGTCTAGATCCCCCTATTGGCACACCAAGCCTGGAGGATGACATCACTGCACAGAGCTGCTAAGGCACAGAGAGGACTGTAGGGCTGACAAAAGCTTAAGGTATGTTTTCCCTTTCCTGAAGCATACCTCGACAGTGGACAATAATGGGACACATGGCAGGGAGTTAGTCCAGTCTGAACCCCCACCACAGTGGGGTGAACCAAGAAGGGAACATAACAGATCAGCAACGGGAGCAAAGCCAAGCCAAAAAGCCCCTTAAAAGCTCCCAAAATAGGGCTGAGCCCCAGTGGCTTAAGTGGTTGAGTGCGGAACTGCGGCCTGCGGGTTTGGCGGTTCAAATCCAGCAGCGGCTCTTGGGAGCGGCACTGGGTAGCGCCCACAACCACCAGAGGCAGTGATGCCCACAAAACAAAACAGGCCCCAAAATAGACTCCAGGCCAGGAGGGGCAGTTTCTGGAATCTTCCCAGGACCAGTGGGGAGAGAGTCATAAAGACCAGCAGTCAGATCTGGAATCATGTATGTTTTTTTCTCTTTTTATTTCTTTTTAAAAATCTTTGTGTTTGGTCTCTTTTATCGTTGGTTTGCCTATTTATATAAAATAGGCATGGGAAGCAAGCTCCAGGAGAAAGAAACAGGGCCGACAGTCCCAGAGGGGTTTGGTGGGGGTAGGGAGCAGTAAGCAAACACCACCATAGAACGCGAACAACTAGGGAATTAAAATCAAAAACGAGGAGGGCACAGAGATCCTGGGGATGTTGGAGCAACAGCAATCTAGCAGAGAAGAAGTAGGGCAAATATGATGGTGGGGCAAGAGAAAGGTAAATAGAAAGAGAGGAACAATCTAGGAAGCAAATCTATGGATAGAGGTATAAACATAGGAACATACAAATGTAAATACATTAATTCATACAAGGAGGTATTTGGCCTATGTACATATATTTTTACATGGCAATACACTGAGGTGGTGAATAGACTTCAGGCCTCTGTTCATACCCTCAGTCAATACAAGAACACTTTGTTCTAGCACACTGGCATTCTATGATGCTCACCCTCCTGGCTAAAGACAAAATGGGTACATAAGCAAATGTCATGAAGAAAGCAGATGGTGACCGGCTATTAAACAACACAGCAAAGGGGACCTTAAAAGTTTGAAGTTAAACAAGCAGCCATCTAGCAGAGAAGCAACAAGTCCACATGGAAGAAGCATAGTAGTTGATGTGATCATGAGGTGTCATTGGGACCAGGAAACATGCATTGGGAGACCCATAACAAACAAGCAAACAAACAAAAACAACATACTAAGAACAAGGGGAGTCAGAGCAATGACTCAAAGCCCATCTGTACACAATGGGACATCTCCCCACAGAGGGGTCGAAGGGCAGGAATGACTCAACCAGGGCACAGTAAAGCATCAATGAAACATACAACATTCCTTGAGGCTTCCTCATGCCTTACTATCATGACCCCAGTGCTGCCTCTCACTTCAACTAGACTGGAGTATGTACACAGGGACAGATAAGAGATAAGAGTTTATGACACATGGAATCCAGGAACAGAATTAGAAATAGTGAAACCAGAAGGCTAGAGGGAAGGTGAGAAAGGAGGATAGGAAGGGGGAACCAAAAGCAATGATCAACACATAACCACACTACCCCCTCCAGGGGACAAACAACAGAAACTACAGAGGAAGTGAGACAGCAATGGGTGCAAGAAATGAAAATAACAACAACATAATTTATCAAGTGGTTAGGAGGAAAGATGAGTGAGGAGCTGATAGAAAGGGCTCAATAGAAAGTAAACGTCTAGACAAGAATGATGGCAACATATGTACTAATATGTATGATACAACTGATGTGTGGATTGTTACATGAGTTGTAAGCGTATCCAATATAATGATTTTTAATAAAATAAAGAGTTGCTGTCTCAAAAACTAATAGGGCAGTTCTACCATGTCCAGTAGGGTCACTATGAGTTCTAATTGACTGCACGGCAGTGAATCTAGTTTTGTACGTTGGGGAGGGCACGGTGGTTAAGTGCTCAGATGGAAAGCAGTCAGTGGTTTGAACCTACCAAGTACTGTGTGAAAAAAATATGCATTAGTCTGCTTCCATTGCAGTTTATAGTCTTGAAACACCCATGGGGCATTTCTTCTGCTCTATAGAATGCCTATGTGATGGAACTAACTCAATGGCAAGGAGTTTGGTTTTCTGGTTTTGTTTGGGTCTTATACCTCCAACAATTCAACAATCACAGTAGGCGATATAATAGGTAAACACTACTACACATCTAAAATCTCTCGCTACCTTCATTATGGTATATGGTGTAAGATAGGATTCCAGGGTCATTTCCATTCATGTTCCTGTTCTTGTTAGGTACCGTAGAGCCAGTTCCTACCCATAGAAACCCTGTACACAACAGAACAAAATACTGACCCTCATGGTCCTGTACCCTCCTCACAATTGTTCCTACGCTTGAATCCTTTGTTGCACCCATTGTGTCCATCCAGCTCACTGAGGACCTTCGTCTTTTTTGATACTAAGTCATTCTTCAAAGACGGCTGTAGTCGACAATTTCATGTCAACTTGATAAATAAGAATGAAAGGGTGAGGTCAGGCCTGTCAATCAAGTCACAATCTGGTGATCCCTCCTTGTGGACTTAGCCTTCTCATGAGGATTCTAGAACTTCCTTTCTTCTTCCCTGGAAGGATACACTCTCTCTCTGCTTGACATTCCTGTTGAAAAGCCATATGGAGCCATGCTAATGGCAACCAGAATCCTGGGTGCATCCACTGCCATGGGACTCACGGGATTTTCCATCAACTGCCCTGTGATCTTCTTGCATTTGGCACCATTGCATGTGCTACATGAGTCCAAAGAGGAATTTATGAGCCAACATCAGACTTATGGGCTAAAATTGAACTTATGAACTTGATATGGATTGTGATGAGGTGCTTTACTGAATTTCTCTTTGATATAAAGTTCTCTCACATATATTTGAGTGTCTCTGGATTGTTTCTCTAGTCAACCTGGACTATAAAATGGCTTTCTCTTGAATTAGATGGTGTCTTGCTATCCTTACCTCTAAAGAACATTTTGATCATAGTTGAAAGATTTGTTTGTCTTCTTGGCAGCCCACAGTACTTTCAGTACTCTTTGGCAGCACCACAATTCAAATGCATCGATTCTTCTTTGGTCTCCCCTATTCAAGGTCCACCTTTCACACACATATGAGGTGACTGAAAACACCATCCTGAATCAGGCATACCTTTTTGTATCCATACATATATCCGATATTTTTTAGCAACATTCACTGAAAAGAGTATCCTTGTTTCACAATCTTGCAGTGACCCCTTTGTTCTAATAGTGGGCTCATGAAGTTTTTCTCCATTTGTGATTGACTTATCTCAATCAACATAATGTACTCCAGGTTCATCTCTGTTATGAGGTAGACAGTTATCCATTTTCTCTCAAATTTCGAGTTAGTTCACTAAATTTTTATCTAGAAGTTTAAATGCCTCTGTGTGTTTTTATTTTTTCCTGATTGCTTTTACCCTGAGCAATGTCGACATTGCCAGGAACTTATTAGCCTTGCATGTGCACTATACCACATCTGTGTAACCCCCTAAGACATATCTACTGTCAGTGAGGAAGGAATGCATACCTCCCCCAATGCCAGGTACCAATGCCCACTACTAAAGCTGATCTTGCTCTACCTCCTCTCTGTAAGAAAAGTGCTGTTTCCCATCTTTCTTTGCAGCCAGCCCTGACACCAGCAAGCAATACAGTGGGTTGGCATCTTAGGGTTATTACTTATAGGAAGAGGCATTAGATTGCTCACAGGTACCCTCCATGTAGTGGGTTTCTTCCCTTGGAGGTAGTAACATGTGTGACTAACTCAATTTAAATTTTTTAATTAACAACAATTAAATGCTTGAACTTCAGAACCTGGCAGGTCTAGGTTCAGCTATTCCATGAACTAGACATTGGCCTTTACTCTGATATTCCCAATATAAAAAAAAGTGAGGTTCTAAGAATTACAGAGCTGCAGAACAGAAAAGCAGAGAGTGTTCAAGGCTGTGACCTTCTGGAAGCAGATTTTCCCCAGCCCCCCTCAAGCTGTCTTCCAAGGCACCTCTAGAAGGAGTTTAACTACCAGTCTTTGGGGCTTCTTGTCAAGCGCCTGAGCATTGGGGCCACACAGAGGTTCTGGGGACACTTGTATGTCACTAATTCAGTGTTTGAGAATGGCATGAGAATAACACCATCCTTTTAGTAGTGATGAGATCCTGAGTCCTCAAGTCTAACTACCAGTCTGGTCATCCCATCCTGCTTTCACAAACCTCTTGGAATCATGTGTGCTGCTAGTCGATGAAAACATGTAAACTTGAGCAGAAAGTGTGTCCTTGTACTTTCCACTCCCACTCAATGTGCTAGTATGTAAAAATGTTACTAGTAAAATACTGGGATTGATCAAATTGTCCATTCCATGGCAATTGGGTAAATCTGTTGCTCTGTCTTTAAAGGGAAAAGAGGGGCTGTGAGCGTGCTGATGTCCGTGAGCGTGCTGATGTCAAAAGGCATCCATGAGACAAGGTGGTTTTCTGAAACACACTGGCAGAAGATGTATGCAACCCCTGTGTGGTTTTTTAGGGTAAAGATATTTATGTTTATATTTACACAGAACATGTCCAGAATGATACATCAACTCTCGGGGTTGGAAAGGTGACTTGTCTATATATTCTCTTCTGTGTTTTACTCTGAGCATAAATTTTATAATCATGTGTTTTTTTTTAAATAAAGAGGAAACTCATGAAAAAAAGAATTACAGAGCTAATGCATGTAAAGCCCAGTGAATAGCAGCACAGAAATTGGCACTTAATAAATATTAACTAATATTAATTATTTAATTATTATTAGTTTCTTGAGCATCCTCACCAGAAAAGACATAATGCTTAATTTGCACAACTATTATAAAAATTATACTGATTGCATCTAAATGAGATCAACATCACCCTAAAAAATTACATAATAGGGCTAAACTCACTCGATATTTAAGTAGAGTTTCTGGCCCATTAGCTTAGTAAATGCATGATTCAATCTGGATTCTAATAAAAGTACTTCAGGGATAAGAGTATATGTCATTGAACCTTGAATTTAACTACAAATATTAAATTGCAAGCATATAGTATATGGTAGCATACACATTTGCACTATTAATATACTATCAAACCACATAGAAAATGTAATATATTAAGAAGCATAGGCAATTATTAAAAGTAATTAATTTTTAAGTATATTAAAATTATATAATAATGTTGACAAATTTCCCAATTCACTTACTTTTGCTTAAGGGCCTGATTCCGACTCTTTTGACGGTGTGAAGCTGATACAAAATCCATGAAAATTCCACAGACGGGAGTTCTAGAAGGGGAATTATTAGCATCTGTACGAAACAAAAATGTTGGGTTTTATGAAACATTGAACTATTTTGCCAAAACAAACAAAAATGTTCTATAATAGTACAAAAGGAGGATATACACGGGTAAATAAAAAAATCATTGCCAGTAGTGTTCCAATAACTTTCTGTTATTGTTAAGTATCCTCCAATCAATTCCAATTCATATCAACACTATGTACATGAGACATGGGATAGGGGACACTGCCAATTCCTACATAAGCTATTCTCACAATATTAATTATGTTTGAGCCCATTGTAACCACTGCGGTAACCATCTCACCAAAGTTATTCCTCTTTTAACTGACCTACTGTATCAGCCATGATGTTCTTTTGCAAGGACTGGTCTCTCCTGAAAACATACCCGAAAGTAAGTGAGATTAAATCTCACCATCCTTGCATCTAAAGAACATTCAGGCTATACTTTTTCCAAAAGAGATCTATTTATTCTTCTGGCATTGCATGATACTTTCAATATTCTATGTCAACAGAATAATTCAATTGCATCAATTCTTCTCTAATCTTCCTTTTTCTTTATCCAATTCTCACATGTGTATGAGGCGATTAAAACTACCATGGCAAAAAAAAAAAATTACCATGGCTTTGCCTCAAGTGCACCTCAATGCTCAAGCCATCTTTGCTCTTTCACATGTCGAAGAGGCCTTGTGTTGCAGATTATCCCGATGCAGTATATCATGTGATTTCTTAGCTAACGCTTCCACGTACACCCAATTGTGGATCCACGTAAAATGAAATTCTTGACAACTTCCTTTCTCTGTTTAACATCATGTTGTCTATTGACCCAGTTGTGAGGATTTTTGTTTTCGTTACGTCGAGCTGCAATACACACTGAAGACAACAATTCTTGACTTTCATCAGCAAGTGCTTCAAGTCATCCCTGCTTGCAGCAAGCAAGGTTGTGTCGACTGCATATTGCATGTTGTTAACAAGCCTTCTTTTAATCCTCACGTCATACTTCACATAGTCCAGCTTCTCAGATGTGCTCAGCATGCAGATTATATGAAATGGTGAAAGGATACAACACAAGCATACACCTTTCCTGATTTTAAACCACACATTCCCTTGTTCTGCTCCCAACAGTCGCTTCTTATTCCATGAACTGTTTGTGAATGAGCACAATGAAGTGTTCTGGAATTCCCATTCTTCACAACATTTTCCAAAATTTGTTATGATCCAGAGTCAAATACCTTTGCATAGTTAAAAAAACATGCAAATAAAAATATTTGGGGTATCTTCTTTCAAAGAAGATCCATCTGAAGTCTATAATGGCATTCCTCATTCCATTTCCTCTTTTAACTCAAGCTTGAATTTCTTGCAGCGTCTGGTTGGTGTAGTGCTGTAACCATTTTTTAACTGTCTTCGGCAAAATTTTATTTGCATGTAATACTGATACTGTTTGATAATTTCTACATTCTAGTGGGTCATATTTCTTTGGAATGGGCACAAATGTGAATCTCTTCTCGTTGAATGGCCATGTGGACATAGATGAGTGAGTGTTTCCAGCACTGCATCAGTTTGTTGAAACATTTCTATTGGTATTCCATCAACTCCTGGAACAATGCTTTGCTAGTGCCAGTACTGGTTCTTGATCAAATGCTACCTCCTGAAATGGTTGAGTGTTAAATGTCTTTTTTGATATAGTGATTCTGGATATGTCTTCTATCTTCTTTTGATGAAACTTGTATTATACAATATTTTACCAAAACAATCCTTCAATATTGCCACTCAAGACTTGAATTGTTTTCTTTAGTTCTTTCCACTGACTGAGAGAAATACTGAATGTGTTCTCTTCTCTTTGCTTCCTAGGTCAGGGTCTTTGTACAGCTCATATTAATATTTTACTTTGTCTTTTAAGTTGCTCTTAAAAATTCTGTTTAGCTCTTTTGTTATTATTTCTTTCCATGCACTTTTGCTACTCTAGGTTCAAGAGGAAGTTTTACTGTACCTTTTGTACCTATTTGAGTCTTTTCTTTTTTTTTTTTTGATGTCTTTTAACTAATCTTCTGTTTCCTTCCTGTATGGTGTTCTTGATATCATCTGACAACTCATTGTTGTAAGACTGAAGACTGTTCTTCAGTCACTAATGTTCAATACATCAAATATGTTCTAGAAAATGGTCTCCAAATTCAGGTGAGATGTACAAAAATTTGAGAATTATTAGATACAGTCCTAACTTTATCTCTAAAAATATTTAAAGATGATAACCTAGTATTAGAATTGGGATATGAATATACAAATAAAACAAGTTCAAATTAATATTAGATCTACCATTAAATAGGTCAAAAGAGTACAAAAGAAAGGACAAGGCAGAGCATAAGCTTCATCAGAAGACAACATTTTCCACAGATATTAGATTGATAACTAATTATCTGACTGTTTCATTCTATAATGAATAATACCACCCATTATCTTGAAAATGGTCATGGCCTAGCAAATATTAATTATCCCTCAAGTTCACCTCTTTTTCTTCTGAGAGTTTTTATAATTTCCTTCATGTATTTGACCCATGCATTTATTAATTTAGAATATTATTTCAATTACATGTTAATCTGTCTGACTTTTCATTTCTTTTGGGCTTCTGTTCAAACTTAACAAAAGCAGAATAAACAACGCTACCATTCTTCCACGGCTTTTTTTGTGTGTGTGTGTGGGCATCACTGGTAGTCGTGGGCGCTACCCAGCCGCCACTGGATTTGAACCGCCAAGACTGCGGGCTGCAGTTCCGCACTCCACCACTTATGCCACCAGGGCTCAGCCCTCTTCCACAGCTTTAATAAAGCTTTTGTAACCCTCAAAACACTTTCAGTTATCTTCCTTTAGTTGATCTTTGCAACCGTTTAAAATCAGGCAAGTGAAGCAGAGCAGTGTAGTATATTGGAAGGTACTCTAGATTTCGAGTTGGAAGATCTGAGCTCAAGTCATAAAGCAAGCCAAATACTTGCTTTATGACTGTAAACAAGTTATTTTATCTCTGCACCTCTATTTTCTCATTTAAAGAAACATCTTTCCGATGGCATTATTATGAGGATTAAACCAGGTCAATTATATGAAAAGTAATCTACTAACAGTAAAGTACTGTACATATTAAAAGATATTATTATTCCAGTTTTAAAAATAAATGAGGCAATTGGTAGGCTTACTTAATTCTGTGCCAAGTGTCAGTACTCAATAAATACTATTGACTGACTAAGTAAACAATTTACCTTTTGGAGGTGTATGAACTCTTTCAAACACCATGGTGTTAACTTTAGTGTACTGGAAAATGTTATTTATCAAATGGTTTCCTATTGCCCTGAAAAAGGATAAGGAGTGCAGTTTATAACCAAATAGTTCAATCATCACAGGAATAGGATATGTTATTCAAAATAACAGAACAATGTCTAGGGGTAGCCAAATAGGGTAAAGAAAACTAATACTCTCTATAACCTACAACTATGATGAAAGGATTAAAAATACTTAATACATATTGGTGCTAAGTATGTGTCTGGCACATGTACTTTACACATAGTAACTTATATAATTAATCCTCACAACAACCCTAAAGAAAGCCTTACCCTTGGTTTTGCAGATAAGAAAACTGAGGCCCAGAGAGGTTAAGTAATTTCCCAGGATCACACAGATAAAACTCAAAACAAAACAAAAAAAAAAATCCACAACAGATAGCAACTGATAAAGCTAGAGGTTTTGAAAAAGAATCTGACACCAGAGCCAGCACTATTGAGCACTACTCTGTGTTAGCCTTGTCTAGCTCAACAGGAAATAGAGCTTATGTCTGGGGTAGTGAATTCTAATTTTGTAAATTTGTTTTGTATAGTAAGGATATATTAGCCAAGCAAAAATGTTTAAACTAGATAATAAAAAGAAGTTGTTCAAAGAGACGCTAAGAAGGCAAGTGACAAGAGTGATAGCAACTCCGGGACAAACTTTGAATTCTGTCATGTAAATCCTACTTGTTGAAGATTCATAGAACCTCCCTGGTACTTGCCTACGAATCGGTGAAAAATCACCGACAGTAGTCTGTGAATCTCAGTCAGTTAATACTGTCAAAAGAAATAGTACTGAATGCCACCATCCAGGACAGCTACCATGGCTCCTTTTTTTTTTCCTCTTAGCACTTAAAGAATAGTTGTGCATTAAAAGGCTATTCCATATATCTACATTCCCTTGATGAGTGCTTCTATCTATAATGGACACAAAATATGAGGGTAATAATCATATTGCCAAATGATTAACTGCATTATTAATCTGTAACTTTAATTACTAATAATCATAATTGACATACTTATTATGACCATTATAATTACTAGCAACTGATTACTAGATGATCTTTTTTAAAATAGTGCATTAATTATTTATATTTTTAATATTATCTCCAGTGTGATTTTTAGTGCTAAGTTTTGATTTTAACAAAAATGTCAGATTCCCATTTAGGTGATTTTAAAAGATTTACTCCTAGAAGGACATTAATTGTATCCAGATGCTAAGATATCTTGAGCAAATACACTTTGAATTTCATTTGCAAATAAGGATTCGATTAGAACTCCAGTGTGTAACTCTTACACCACTGAGGCCCCCCAATATACCTATAATAAATATTCATTGGGTGCCTTCCATGTGTGAGGACCCCCGATGTAACCTGGTGTAGCAATTACAACTCCGGCTATTACCTGCAAAGTCAGCAGTTCAAAACCCTTAGAGGATCCTTGAGAGAACTAGGGTTTTTCTATTCCCATAAAGTGGTACGGTCTCAGAAACCCTCCAGGGCAGTCCTACCCCATCTTATGGGATCACAATGAGTCTGCATCAAAAAAGTGGCAGTTAAGTTTTGTTTTGCTTTGCTTTCACATGTGTTAAATGCAAAGCATGACCATGTGTAGTAAATGTTTATCCATCTGGATAATTAGAATAATTCTGCCTATAACAAATGTCCACAATGTTTTAGTGTCTAAAGTTTCATAAAAGCATGAACAAATAATAATATGTAGTTTAATTATTTACCTGTCCTTGATTCCCCTTCATATTCTATTCCACCTTGCTTCTGAAACCGTTTCAAAGATAATTCACCAATCCTTTCATTTTCTGCATTAATAGCCTTTTGAATTTCCTGTATCTCCTTTTTTCTGGCTGGAGGGAGTTCTTCAATTGGTTCTTTTGATTCCTGTTCATTATCACTATCATCATCATCCCCATCACAAATTTCAAAATCATCTTCATAGT
This sequence comes from Nesogale talazaci, assembly GCA_004026705.1. Lineage (NCBI taxonomy): Eukaryota > Metazoa > Chordata > Mammalia > Afrosoricida > Tenrecidae > Nesogale > Nesogale talazaci. Next base: position 47,733 of record PVJH01010429.1, read on the forward strand.
CCTATAGAGAATAATAATGTGTCTGGAATATTTTTTGACAAGTAGACTTTTAATTGTATATTATCTAACAATGTTATAATGTATCATTTAAAATACATAAAGTCCTCATTTTGGCTAAGAAATATTTTTATCTGGTTTTTATGTCTTTAAATAATAAATCAATATAAACTACTGTATTTCTTTCTCTGAAATAAGCTACACAATAAGACTTACACAAAGAGCAATTAGTAACAATAACGTACAAACACACAAAAGCTTTAAAGAGTCTGTTGAGGAAAAATGGAATTAAAAGACAAATTTTTGCATTTAGATTGTGTAAATATATATAGTCCCTATATATAATAAATGTATATTTGAATATAGGACATTTTAAAAGAGGTAGAAATATAAGATCATTTAATTACATTATATTGTTAAACAGCAAGCATTTTATAGTTAACAGTTACACACATATAGATATTAAATGTGCACAATAATAGAAAGAAAAAAGCTATTGAATTAGATAAGCTGATTTTAGAATAGCTGATTTTTAATTAAACCGAGAAAAAATTCATTTTTTACATACTTCAAAATCATCCTCAAAGCTGGCTGCATAGTCTTCAGCGCCTGTATTTTCCAAGGCAATGTCATCCTTTTCAGATTCCTAGAGGTGAAAAATCAAATATGTAGCAAAAAACTTAGAACACAAATTTGAAGCTTGCAAATAAATAGTATAGGAAAATACATATATACTGTCTTAGTTTCATTTGATGTTGCCAAAGGAAATTTTTATTTATAAAACTAGCATCACCTAACTCAAATCCTTAATTATATACATATATTTTTTAAAAACATGTGAACATATGCATGACCTTCTACAGGGCTGTGTTAACAATCAGCATAAATCCTGTCCTCAACATGTAGATAAAGTCTTCATATAATCACTTTTCCATCAATGCCCCAAGTTGCCATTCCCCACCCAACCCTAAGACACTCACTTGCTCTGTACACCCAGCTATCTTTCAAATTTGGTAGCACAGCTTCATCAGCTTGTTGAAGCATGTCAATTGGCATTGCATCAATTACTGAAGCCATTTTCTTGGCAAATGCTTCCAAGGCAGCTTGGACTTCTTCCTTCAGTTCTATTGGCTTTTTGATTATAGGATATCTCTTGAAATGGCTGATGTCAACTAGTTCTATTTGGTACAATGATTCCATTATTCTTCTTTAGATGTTTCCTGTGTCATTCAATATTTTCCCCATAGAATCTTTCAATATTGCAGGTTGAAGCTTGAATCTTTTCGTAAGTGTTTTCAGTTTCAGATATGCTGAGCATGTTCTTCCTTTTCGGTTTTCTTAGTCTAGGTCTTTGTACATTTCATCATAATACTTGGCTTCATGTTTTAGAGCTCCTTTGAAACAAAATTTTTTTGAGGAGAACAGACCCTTTGAAAATTTTTGTTCAGCTCTTCAACTTCATCATTTTTTCCATTTGCCTTTGGGACATTATGGTTAAGAGGATGTTCCAAAACCCAAATTTCCATCAACAGACAAATGGATCAAAAAACTGCGGTACATACATACAATGGAGGACTACACATCCCAAAAAAGCAGCAATGAAAGCATGAAGCACATTGCTGCATGGAAAGAACTGGAGGAGGGGCTGAGTCCCAGTAGCATAGTGGTTGTGTGCGGGACTGCGGCCCACTGGGATGGAGGTTCAATTCCAGCAGCGGCTCCACAGGAGGCCACAAGAGGGCAGTGATACCCAAAAAACAAACAAACAAAAAAGAACTGGAGCAAATTATGCGAAGTGAAGTAAGCCAAGCACAAAAGGACGAGTATAACATGAGTCCCCTGAGGTAAGCTTAAACACACATGTATGGAGCATAGGGGGAAAGCTACTATATACATACATCCCTGGGGTGATGTCCAACAACTATGGCAAGGACCAAACCCAATCCAGGGATACACACAGCAGCCAACTAATAAGAGGGGAAGAGAAAGAGGGAGGAAAAGTCATGAGTAGGGGAAGAGCAGGGCACTAACTCACCCAAGGGGAGGGTATTGTTTATAGCCCCACAGAAGAGAAAGAGAGAGACGAGAGACCAGGCATCAACTCAATGCACCAAGATTTGAATACAACATATTGGCATGTACCAGGGAAGCAATAGAGAGGTCTGCAGGCTGACCTCAAGGCCCTTCAGAAGAATGCACTTCGGAGTACAGCACTGAGGCTACAACTTGGGGAGAGGGACATATCGGATTAGAGTGTGTGGGAGAAACGAAAAGGGATGGAGGGGGAGGGAAGGACATCCTGACCTACCAAGTCCCTAGGATATTCCTGCTCAGAACAGGCAACGCACAGAGGACCATAGGGCCGGCCCCACCACAAGACATGATGTCCCTCACAACGCCATAGCACTATAGAGGACAATACTGGAGACCCAGTGCGGGAAATATGCACAATCTAACCCCATCGCGCTAGAGTGAAACACTAAGGCCATGCAACAGGGCAGCAAGGGGAGTATAGTGATGAAATTTCCAGGGAATACCAACAATAAACTTTGGAGACAGAGTGTGGCACCCCACAAGACTGACAGGAAAACACTCATAAAGGCCAACAAACAGACCTTGAACTATTTACAGGCCTTTCCATTTTCATTAGTGGCTTTTTGTTGCTGTTATTGTTGTTGTTGCTATTTTGTTATTGTTATTGTTTTGTTAGTCTTGACTTCTTTTATTATTTTATTTGGCTTTGCTGAGTTCTTGCGCTTATTAATGTATCTGCATGTCTGTCTAGATTAATGTATCTGCATGTCTGTCTAGGATAAATAATTCAGAGATGAAAAGAATGAGACCAATGGTTCCTGGGGGATACAGGAGAAGATGAGGTGGGAGAAAGGACTGAGGCTAGGGGTGGGGGGGACCAACCCAAGGACAAGAAAACAAGTGAACTAAAATCAATGGAGAGAAGAGTGTAGGCTGCCTAATGGGGCTTAATCAAGGGCAATGGAGCAGTGAGGAATTACTAAACCCAAATAAAAGTCAAACATGATAGGGGGACAAAAGGAAAGGAAAAGGAAATAGAAGAAAGAACCAGGATGCAAAAGACATTTATAGAAGTCTACATACAGGCATGTACATATGTAAATATATGTATATGTATATAAAATGAGAGAGGAATGAAACTATGTACTCATATCTATATGTTAAGGATTAAGGTTGCAGATGGACATTGGGCCTCAACTCAAGTACTCCCTCAACACAAGAACACTTTGTTCTAACCATCTGGCATTCTGTGATGGTCACCTACCCAACACAATCACTGAGGACAAATGTGGTGCATAAGCAAATGTGGTGATGAAGCTGACCGGTGCCCAGCTATCGAAAGATGTAGCATCTGGGAACTTAAAGGCTTGAAGATAAACAAGCAGCCATCTAGCTGAGAAGCAACAAAGCCCACATGAAAGAAGTCTACCAGCCTGTGTGATCATGCAGTGTCGATGGGATCAGGGACCGGGCATCTAAGACCCAGAACAAAATCATACTCAAGGTAAATGGGGGAGGAGGGACATGGAGTGGAGACCCCATGCCCATCTGTGTACAATTGGACATTCCCCTACAGAGGGGTCACAGGAAAGAAATGAGCCAGTCAGGGTGTATAGCACTGATGAAACACAGAACTTTCCCCTGGTTCTTTGGTGCTTCCTTCCCCGCATTATCATGACCTCAATTCTACCTTACAAATAGGATTAGACCAGAACATGCACACTGCTACAGGCAAGAGGCCACAACACAGGGACTCCAGGAGACATAAACCCCCTAGGGTCAACAATGAGAGTAGAGATACCAGGAGGATCAGGGGAGGGTGGAGAAGAAAGTGGAAACTGACCACCAGGATCAATCTTTAACCCCCTCTCAGGGGGATGAAAAGTAGAAAAGTGGATGAGGGGCAATGAAGGATGATGTAAGATATGAAATAATCTATAGCCAATCAAAGGTCTTAAAGGCTTGAAGATAAGCAAAAGCTGCCACCTAGCTGAGAAGAAGGATGGGCAGGGGAGGTGAGGGAAGAAATGAGGAGCTTTATCCGGGGCTCACGTGGAAAGAGAATGCTTTGAAAATGATGATGGCAGCATATGTGCAAATGTGCTTGACACACTGGATGAATGTATGAATTGTGATAAGGGATGTAAGAGCCCCACCACACCCCCACCCCCACGACAGAATAAAATGATTTATTAAAAAAGAAAAAAGGGGGCTTTCAAGAGCAGCACTGGGTAACTCCCATGACCACCAGAGGGCAGTGATGCCCCCCCCCCCCCAAAAAAATGAGGGGGAAGGAGAAGCTTATACCAAGGGCTCAAGTAGAAAATATTTGAAAATGAAGATGGCAACATGTGTACAAATATGCTTGATACAAATGATGTCTTTTATAAATGAGTGTTATAAGAGCTGTTAGAGCCCCCAATAAAATCATTGGGGGAGAAAAAAAGAAAATTATGGTTTGGATCAAAGAACAAATCATAAATCACATGACAACATTCTTAGAGATAAATGATAATAAGAAACACTACATGTGAAAATTACAGAGTAATGTAAAGGGAATTTTATTATCTTTAATTAGAAAAGAAATAAGATGAAAAATTAATGGGCTTCTTTGTATAACAGAAGATAGAAAAAGAACAAGGCGACATGACAGAAAGAAGGAATAAAATGATAAAAAATAACTGATTAAGAAGAGAAAGTGTTCGTGAGATAATAAAAGCATCCATAAAATTCATCCTGAAACACAGGAAATTCAAGAACCCCTCAGGACCAGTGGAGAGAAGGGCGACAATGGAAAGGTGGAAGGAAGGTGGGATAGAAAGAGCGAACATATGCAAAGATCTACATAGGGCCTCCTCCCTGGGGGATGGACAGCAGAGAAGTGGGTGAAGGGAGATGTCGAATGGTGTAAGATATGCCTAAATAATAATAATTTATAACTGTCAATAGTTCATGGGGGAGTGGGAACAGAGATGGAGGGAAAAGATGAGGAGGGGAAGCAGAAAGCAAGTGGAGCAGGGGCTCAAGCAGAAAGCAAGTGTTTTGAGAACGATGAGAAAAACAAATGTACAAAAACACTTGACAAAATGGATGTATGTGTGGATTGTAATAAGAGTTGTACAAGCCCCCAATAAAATGCTTTAATAAAAAGAAGTATTTAATTTTTTAAAAAGGACGTTTCAGAATCTCTCCTTACATCCATTTTGATCTTTTCAAATACATATTTCAAAATATATCTATCTTCCTCACCATAGTTCCTTCGCTTATTGCCTCTGAGCTGCTTTTCATACTGATGTTCCTTCCTTGTGGCTATACTAACGTGACAGGGACCATTCACACAGACTGTCTTCTCCACAGCTCCGTGAGAGAAAAAGCCATGCAGTTAGCAATTAGGGGCACAAACTGTAAAGTTAAAATTTTGATATTTGGGTCCTGACTCTTGGCTTATTAACTGAATAACTTAGAAAACATAACTAATCTCTCTGTGCCTTGCTTCTGTCCTCTGAAAATTAAGAACACCTGTTCCTACTTTAAAATACCCATGAGAGGATTAAATAAAATAATGCATATAAAATGTTCCCCACTGCGTCTGACACAGTAAGAACCCAATAAATGTTAGCTTTTATTGCCAGTGGTATTAGAAATACACTGTACTTTCAAAGATGATATCCAAGATTGATTCAGTGTACAAAACTTGTGGTGACACATTATTCATGAAGAAAATAAATTTCTCATAGTGAATATAAACGTATTTTTCCAAAAAGATCACAATCAAAATTTTTTACTGATATATTGTAATTATAGATATATTTAGAAAATTTTTCCAAATATTGCAAGATCTCCTCAGAAAGCATGAAGAATGCAACCAACATGAATTGCATGTGTATTTTACGCCTAATTATTGATGCTATTCAATATATAAATGCTGATCTTATTCAATATACAACATAGGCCAAAGCATGGCTGTCAAATACCTATCGAGATTACTACTAAAATTTTTCAAGGGAATAGGTTTCTCACATACTGTTCTCTTCTGGCCAAAGAAAAAGAGTTCAAATCATCTCATTGATAATTTTTATATTGAGTAAAGGTAAGGCTAAAGGGGACTGTGGAGCTACTAACAAGGTGTAAAAGAATGAAGAAAAATGAAGAATATATTCTAAAATTAATTGTGGTAATTATTATAAAACTCTTCTTTGTGTGAATAAACTAGTGAATTGTATGATATGTGAATTATATGCCAATGAAACTTTTATAAAAAATCTAGAAACAACAAAAAAACTAAATAATGGTTGAGTAATTTATACCATAAAGCTACATTGTGCTTAGCAGTTTATAAAGACTATTCTGATGCTATCTATTAAAACTATAGAAAATGAAGGCAAAAAAAATTATGTACACCAAATGAAAAAAGCAGGATATACAAATATCATGATACTTAATATAAATATATACACGAGGTAATTTAAAACATGAAAATAATTATGAAGAGTAGGATTCTGAATGTGCTAGAATTTGCTAGTGAATTCAGCTAAGTCTGGGCTCTTCTTTGTGGGAAGATTTTAATCACTAATGTAAAATCTTTACTTATTATGGCTTTATTTAGACTTGAATTTTCTTCATGAGTCAGTTTTCATAATTTATATCTTTCTGTAAATGTATCACTTTCTTCTACGTAGTCTGGCTGATTAACATTAGGTGTTGATTAAATTCACTACTTTGAGCCAGATATTCAAGTCTCTTTTACTATTGAACTGTCATGTCAATTTATCGCTTTACCTTAGTCCATTTTTCTTCTTCTATATTGGGTTTTTGTTATTAGGGACATTTTCATTTATAGTTGTTATACCGTGTCAAATTAGTTATTCTATCACTATGAAATATTCTTTTTTTCTCAAAGTCTATTTTTACAGATATTAATATACCTTCTACAGCTCTATTTTAGTTATTATTTGATGACTTACATTTTTCTATCTTTTTTGCTTTTATTCTATTTGGACATTTAATATAAAGTGTTTTTCCTTGGACTACCAATCAAATCAATCATCTTCAATCAAAGCCTTTTTCCAGGTTCTGAGGAAGCCCAAAAAAGAAGCAAGGGTCTTTCTCTTTTTCTCTGCTTTAGTATACATAATGCCCTTTGTCAGGGACTGGTCTCTCCTGATAACATGTTCATTGTACATGAGATCAAATCTCACTATCCTTACTTTTCTATGGGCTTTTCTTTTTTCTTTTCCTTTTTTTGTGACTGCTTGCTAACCACAAGATCAACAGTTCAAGACTACCAACTGTTCCTTGGGAGAAAGAAGAAGCTTTCTACTCCTGAAGAATACAGTTAGTTTCAGAAACCCGCAGGGGCAGCTCTAGCCTGTCATTTGACTCAATGGCAGGGAGATTATACAGTAAAACCAATATATCGTTAATGTCAATTGTCTTACCTTCCTTCTTGAATCTCTGTCTTTTTCATGACTCCTTACTAAAGTCTCAGCATGCCTAGAAAATAAGCATAATCACAATCAAGTTTTACTTTATAATGTAGGTTTAAAAAAAATCTTATAGCCCCAAGATAATCTTATCCACATTTTGATATTATCAAGAGTTGCTGTAATTTGACAAACTACCTAAGTATGTTTTTTCAGAAGAGTACTAGAGAGCCTGATATTTTCAAAATTTATGCAGTAATTCAATATAGTAAAATCTTCAACAGAAAAGAAATACCTAATAACTTTTAACACATTGCGGACAGATCCCGAGTTTACTCGTGCTTATGTTTAAGGCAAAAAACCATCCATTTATGGTTTAATGGGAAAAAAAACTAATAGCTGAAACACTTGGGTAAATTGGTAAAAAATATCTGGTCACTTGTGCACATAATCTATATTCTCAGAGTTCTATTAAAGATTTACACGGCCATTAGATAATTCCAAGCACTATCTAGTGAATATAATATTTCTATTTCCAAAAGAAAAGATTTTATATGTTGGTTTAGAGATCTAAAATGAAATCTCTCAAAACTCCAAACTTAATGCCAATTTGTAGAACTTATATTCATATCAATTATTTCGAATAGATCATTATAAAGGTGTACAGAATTGCCTAAAAAGCTTCCTTTGTTCATTCTATCAGGTTTGCAATGTAAAAATCTAGGCATTTCAAACCCCAGTTTGAAGTGCTAGATCTGCTCAAATTTGTAAGAATTTGGGTAAATCATTTAACCTGAGTTTTCCAGCCTATAACGAAAACTAACATATAAGATTTTTGTAAGAAATAAAATCTAGGGCTGAGCCCCGGTGGCTAAGTGATTGAGTGCAGGACTGCAGCCCTCAAGCTTGGTGGTTCAAATCCAGCGGCGGCTCTCAGGAGCAGCACTGGGTAGCGCCTACAACCACCAGAGGCAGTGATGCCCGCCCCCCCCCCCAAAAAAAAGAAATAAAATCTAGCACTCAGATACTAAGGGAAATAGAGCTTATAAATATATGCTTATATTAATCTGTAATCTTTACAAAGCCCCCCATAAAACAGGTTTTTTTGCCATAGTTTTACTAATGAAGAAACAGGCTCCAAGGGGAACAAGTAAGAATCTGAAACCTACACCTTTGCTGTCTCTACGATTCTAAAGGGGCTAGTAGCTGACAATAAATATTTATTTTTATTTACAATTTACAAAGGCAAATGTATTTACAAATACGGGGCAGTAGGGGATTTGGCAGCGTTCCCAGAAAATATACATTTAAAAACCTAAAAGTTATCAATTCAGTTCTAACTCACAGCAACCACATATCTGTCAGAGAAGACATACTCAAAAAAACCAACTCGTGGCTATCCAGTCAGTTCTGATTCACAGTGACCCTATAGGACAGGGTAGAACTGCCCCGTGGCTTTCTGAGACTAAACTCTTTATGGGAGCAGAATGTCTCATCTTTCTCCCATGATGTGGCTGGTGGTTTGGAACCGTTGTCCTTGTGGTTGTCCAGCACAATGTGCAACCCGCTACCCCACAGGGGTCCTTCAGAAATCAAAAGCCAGAGCTTCCTTCTAATGTAGTTTGGAACCTCTAGCTTTTTTAATAGATGGCAAGTCTTTAGCAATGAATTGGCTCATGCCAGTAAAAAGGAAGCTAAGTTGTTCACTTGCATATACTTTTTCTTCTTAAGTTTTTCATGTATCATAGATCAGGAGACTGTTTCTGGCCCTCAATGCGATTTCCAAGTTGAGTCCTCATTTCTAATTTCATATGAACAGATATGAAATAGGTAAATTAGGACTAAAAATTTATCACACATTCCAAAGCCTCATCCACATAATCCATTGCAATCTAGTTAATTCTAACTCACAATAAACCTGTAAGACAGGGCAGAACTGCTCCACAGGGTTTTTAAGGCTGTAAATCTGCAAAGGAACCAGACTGTCACATCTTTCTCCCCAGACGCAGCTGTGGGCTTGACCCACTGACCTTTTATATAGCAGTAAAGCACTTAACTACTTGTGCCATTTTAGTATGCCTAAAATATAATTTGAAGATTAATCTAGGAAAAATGAACTATATGTATATTTTTATTATTTGCTATAATTTGGCTCAATATGAAAAAATGATATTTTAAAGCACTTTATGAGATATACAATACTGAACATTCATGAAAATTAACTATATTCCTTACTGGCTGCTGGTTCCTTCTCTTTTTGAACTTGAACCTTGACTTCTGTGTTCACCATTCTAAGAAGAAAAGAAAGTCCATAATGACTAATTAGTATGCCATAATGAATTAGTCATAATTAGTAAACTCTAAGCAGATTCAAATTTCAGTAGTAGTATCTATACTATAAGAATTTATACTAGATATCTTTAGTAAATCAGTCAATATAAAAGAACTGAACAAAGGTGGGCTAAAACAGATATGAACATATTACTTCACTACATAAGAGAAACTTATAGCCATCAATTTCACATAAATACATTACTTAGAAATGAATCTGACTTGTTTCTTGAATTGCTTAAAATTACAAAATTTTGCATTTCAATATCTCTGTAGAAGAGTTTTTATACACTTCTACTGAAGTTAAGTAAATGTTTTAATTAAAACTACAAATTTTTAAATGACTACTTTTAGATGTATTATTTAAAATGAGAGACAAAATAAGGTAAGCAGTGAATGTAGTTCACTGCTCAGTGAATGTAGTTCACTGGTAAGAAGGACACACCACAAAGAGTAAAGGGGGAATAGTATGTTAGCTATGGGAGAGACAGTTTACAGAAAGTCTTGAAATCTAAGACCTTGGAACTGATCCCTAAGCAATGAAGACCAGCAGGGCAGGATTAAATAGGAAACTCAGAAAAGCCATCTAGAAGGCAATGTGCATCGAAAGTCTTAAAATATTGTAAAACAATATTCAAACACTTCCTTTGATCTCTAAGTTCCACGCCAAAAATTACTTAGAAAACAAAGACATGCATTAAGACTTCCATTCTGTTAATCAGAAAATAACTTCTATTATCAAAATAATGTTAACAACCTGAATGTTCATTCAACAACTTGTTAAAGATGAAAGATCTATTCAATATCCTGGTATTAAAAAGTACATCCCAGAACAAAGAAGAAACAGTAACATGGTTCAACTCTTATTTTTGCATAATTCAACAACAATCTGGGGTTCAGTCTATAAAATAGATTGGAATGGAACAATAATGGAATCAGTGCTGAATGGATAGGAAAATGATTTATGACTAACCATAAGGTAAGAAAAAAAAGTCAGTCAAGCTGTGTGTAAAATGTTAAACCTGGGTGATGAAGGGTAGGGAGTGGGAGTGGAATGAAGGAAAGATGAGGAGAAGCAATGCTTTGATAGGACTTTACATACATTGTATATAGCTAGATTTGCGAAATTAAGTGTGCATGTCAATCGCTTTTATCCATTATCTTAATTCCTACAATTTTAAGCAGGCAGGTAACAAATACCTTTAGCCCCCCAAAAGATAGTATATGGCAGAGATAGAACATCAACTAAGCACTTTGAAAACCAGCTTTGTGATCCTGCCATTACATCACACAGTCCCTTAGGACTAAATGTCTAGTTAGAAAGACTTGGAGCTTGAAATAGGTATTTAAAAGAGACATCTGAAGTCTTTGCTCCAAAGAGAAAGGAGTTCTGGTGGCACAGTGCATATGCCCTCAGCTGCTAAACAAAAGGTTAGTAGTTTGAACCCACAAGCCATTTGGCAGCATAAAGATGTGACAATGTGCATCTGTAAAACGTACAGCCTTGACACCTAACAAGAACAGGACTGGTCCACTCATTTCAAAGTATGGGAAATTATACATAATATTAACAAGCAAGTAGGAGTTCTCCACAAGTTGGATATAGTTTGGGACTACTTGTAATTAAATTTGATCTGTATGGTACCCTTAGCATATCATATGTATTGATAAATACATAAAAATAGTATTGTCGTATAAATACTAAACACTTGGTCAATATGCTGCACCAAAAGGAGGGCTATAGGCTGTAGATCACAGAGATCAGGGTTTCAATGCAAAAAGGAGTTGAAGTAACAACAATTAAAATCACAGGTACAGGATTCTGCCTCATGATACATGACTGGTCAAAGAAAAAACTAAGATAGCCACTAAAGGAGCAATGATCTCAAATGAAGATATTTCACAAGAGTTTAATACAGTTTCAATGTGCCTGGTTTAAATTAAAAAAGTTATAGATCCTAAAAACAAATGCAGCATACTTTCATTCACAGTGCATGAGTACACTAGAAAGGCCAAGCGCTTCAGCCCGAGGATCCCCACACCAACCCCAACCACAGTGTTTGCTCAATGAAGCGTGACCCTCCCAGAGCACACCACCTGACACTGTGAAGAGAGTACATCAAATTGAATGGAATTATCACCAATAAATAAATTAGCAGGATTGATTTCAGATTCTGAGAAATCAGAAGATGCCTGGTTATCAGGGGGGAAAAAAGCCTCTGGGGTCTTAAAGGCTTGTCTTAAAACAAGAGCGGTTAGTTAAGTCCACAGAAAAGGAACATCAGCCTGAGTTATCCAAGGATTTTAAATAATAAAATCCAAGATCAAAGGAGGGAATTGTATTAGAACTTAAATTCTGATCACCCTGTTTGCATAAGGATATGGATGACACAGAAAGCGCAAAATTCATTTGCAGAGTCCCTACACAGATTAAACCACCAATGAACTCCTTCAGACCATTGACTAAGAATAGAAGAGTCATACTGTCAGAGTCCTTTGGAAAGTAGATTACTGCAGGCATAGTTAGATTAAACTTTAATGTCATTTTTCTTCCCACTTTTAATGTGTTCTAATGTTTTCTAGTTTCTGTTAACTTCTACTTTCTTTATATTGAAATTTTTGTTTTATTTTGTTGTTATTGTTAATTTTTTAATATAATTTGCTTTACATGAAATCCACAATAGGCCATTCATACAGATAGTAACTACATTAAAAGTTTATGGACAGGGAGAGCGGAGAAAAGAGCTAATAATATGGGTACAATAAAAAAGAAAATGTCCTGATAAACAAGTGGTCCTCTAGCTGAGAAACAACAAAGCCCACATGGAAGAAGCACAGCAGCCTGTCCCGACACTACCACTGTAGTAAAAGCAGGTGCATAAGCGAATGTGGCGAAGAAAGCTGATGGTGCCCAGCTATCAAGGGATATAGAGTCTGAGACCTTAATGGTTTGAAGATAAACAAGTGGTCATCTAGCTCAGAAGCAACAAAGCCCACATGGAGGAAGCACAGCAGCCTGGATCATCATGGGGTATTGAGGGGATCAACTACAAGGCATCAAAGAACAAAAAAATCCTATCACTGTGAATGAGGGGGAGTGCAGAGTGGGGACCCAAAGCCCATCTCTAGATAACGGGACAGTCCCACATAGAAGGCTCTCAGGAGGGCACGAAGTCAGGGTGCAGCATAGCAAAGATGAAACATACTATGTTCCTCTAGTTCTTAAATGCTTCTTTCTCCCAACAACCTCCCACCCCCAAGCGACTATCATGATCCCCATTCTACCTTACAAATCAGGCTGGACTGGAGGATGTACACTGGTACAGATAGGAACTGAAAATACGGGGAATTCAGGACAGAAGAACCCCTCACATCCAGTGGTGAGAAGGGCAATAATGGGATGGTGGAGGGAAGGTAGGGTAGAAAGGGAGAACAGACTGCAAGGGTCTACATACAACCTCCTCCCTGGGGGACAAACAGTGGAGAAGTGGTTGAAGGGAGATGTCAGATGATGTAAAATATGACATAATAATAATAATTTATAAATTATCAAGGTTTCATGGAGGAGAGGAGAGCAGGGAGGGAGGGGGAAAAATGAGGAACGGATATCATGGGCTAAAGTAGGCAGCAAGTGTTTTGAGAATGATGAGGGAAAACAAATGTATAAAAATGCTTGGCCCACCCACCACCTGAGGGCAGTGATGCCCCCCCAAAAAAAATGCTTGGCCCAGTGGATGTATATATGGATTGTGATGAGTTGTATGGACCCACAATAAAATGATTTTTTTAAAAAAAGAAAACACAGTCCTAAAATTGATAATTGAACAATTCTTTTTAATATATTTAAACCACTGATTTTTATGGCATGTGACTTATATGCCAGTAACACTATTTTTAAAAAATGAGGCTAGCAGGAAATGACTCAAGAATGACTAAAAAAAAGTAACAATAACAGGAAAATATTAAGCAATTACAATTTTTTTTTTTTTTGGTTTTTTTGTTTGTTTGTTTTTAGGCATCACTGCTCTCCGGTGGTGGGAGTAGGAGGCCCAGCCCCACTGCTGGAATTGAACCTCCATCCCAGTGGACCGCAGTCCTGCGCACAACCACTATGCCACCAGGGCTCAGCCCTAAGCAATTACAATATTAAACCAACATATATAGGAGGAAAATTAGATCTTTTACAATCAATAGTTCAATATTCTTGTTCTGTTTTATTTTATTGTTTGGCAAATTACACTCTGAATTCTGGCTAAAATGTTTTCCTCATCGTTCAACTTAATTTCCACTTAAAAAAGATATCAACTTCCTTTTTAATGTTAAATTTCTAATTTTTATGGTAGATTTCCAAATATTTGTTAAGTATATACACAGCATAGCAAAATTTGATTTCATATTTCTAAGAAGACCAGCTATATCTCTATACCCATTTCTTTTGCAAACTTGAATCATATTTTTAGCAAGTTTACCACTTTCAGGCAACAACTCTTAGTATTACCTACCTGCACTTTGATATATTTTCTCTAAAAATGTTGATTTTCAGATGAACATAAAGAAAATGAAACATCAAAAGTAATACCTTGGAGTCCCTTTTCTTGTGTTCTTCTTTAGATGATCTCTCCTTTTTATCCACGCCACGTCGGTGGTGCCTCTCCTCATCAAAATGGACACTCTCTTTATGTCGCTTTTCTTTATGTCTTTCTTCCCCTTCCCTCTCAGAATACAAGTTGATTTTTTCTTTTGGAACTTTCTCTCTTCTCTCCCGGGTGCTGCTTTTTTCTCGATGTTTCTTCTCTCGCTCATGTTCTTTGGGTTTCCTATGTCGTCTGTCGCTTTCTTCTTTATAAAGCCAATACTTAAGAGGATTGTCTTTACTGTCACCATACTGTAACTGAGAAACGTGACATATTGAAAATATGGGTGCGTGTCAAATGTGGACTTCTTTTAGCTACAAACCAAAGCAAAACACAATGCAATCAGATTGATTCTGACTCAGAGTGACCCTAAATGGACCTGTATGCATAGACTGTAAATTTTAGAGTTGAAGCAGATAGCTTCAACTTCCTACTGTGGCAAAGCTGGTGGATTTGAACTGCTTGTGGAGTCCTTATATACACTATGGTTTAGAAGTAGAAAATGACACAACTACTATTGTCTTCTGATGTCCTGTCTGCTGCTGTCAGGTGCCTCAAAACTTATGTTTATACCAATCAACCCTCTACTATGGGGTGATGTTGCCTACACAACACCTACAGAATTTCAGAGAAATCAACCTATTTGCTTTCTGCCTCATAGGAAAAACAGTCTACTTTCCTATACCAATGCAAATATGCCCTTCACAATAAGGGGCCTTCATAGGCTCAGCGCTTGTTCCTTCCCTACAGCTCCTACATATCCTAAGCTCCACCAATCCTAAAATTTTCTCCTGTAAAGTCTCACAAATTCTTCAGAAAGACCACAATCTAACACTGCTACCTTTCTGAGATTTATGTATCATGCCATATCATGTCATATACTTCACTTTTGGGTTGCATATTCGTTCCTTATCTGACACTGGGATTCTTAAATATAGAAACCATTGTTAATTCATCTCCATATTCCCAAAAACCACTTTCAATGCTCAGAAAGTAACTGGCAACATCTTTATAAAGAGGTATGCTTATAAATTATGTAGTAAGCTATTAGATAACATTTGGAGCTCAATCTATAGTTGTAGTAATATTATCAACTGTGTTTCAGGAGAACACCAAAATCAACCTGTCCCAAACTCAATCTAAATTTTGCCTCTTCATAAGGAATCTTTTCTGCTCATACCCAATTAGTGATCATTTAATTTTTGTCTTCCGTTTATTTGATTTCATTTTATAGCTCCTTTCTCATCTCTCAGTTCCCTGTTGTTGCCAAACTGTTCACACTACTTCAGAATTTATCATTTCACCTGCCTATTACTGTAATATATATCCAACTAGTTTCCTCTCCTCAGCTCCTTACTAAATCCAATCCATTCTATATATATTCGCCAAAATAATCTTCCTAAGGAAAAATATGTACAATTTGACTATATTCCTACTAAGACTCTTCAGTAAATATAGATTACATGTCATTCACCAAAATAAATTCTATGGGGATTAAAAATTTAATATTACAGGTTATAAAGACCCAAAACAAAATAGAGATGCCTATTTACAAAACACTGGAATGGGAAAATAACTCTATAATCATGACTTAACAACAGAAATGAGTAAAAAGTCTTACTGACTTAACTTATTTATAGCTTTAAGCTTAGAAAATGAAGAATAGATCAAAAGTAACATCTTGAGTAAAGAGAAATTGTCAGATATGAAATTAATCTTTAAAGTACTCTACTAATCAGTAAAAGCTTTTCCATTAGAAAAACTTCATTTAAAAAGTAAGCAAATGTAATGATTAAGAAAAGGGCAATAAACCTTTTTGAGAAAAGAACTCTAGTCCTCTTCCTGAATCAAATAGCAAAGATAAAAACTAAGAATAATGATCAGCTACTGTTTAGTACATGAGGCATTATTTTTTTCTTTGTATACCTTTCTTTCTCGATATCTTCTTTCTCTATCTTCATCTCTTTCCAAGTTATCATCTCTTTTTTCTTTTTCTTCAATTCTTGCTTTACTTACTACATAAATAAAAAATATTTTTAATATTCTTAAATTTTAGCACACCAAAAACCTCTTCTGGCATCTTACTATAAAGTCTGTTGTACATATTATGTTTACATTTTAAAAATCAAAATATTTTCTTCACTTCAAAGAAATTATTGAATATCATGAATGAAAAATGTTGATTGCTATGCTTAAAATAGACAAAGAGAGATAAAGATGACAATCTAAGTGACTAATATAATTCTTTCCTAGTGTACTACTGAGGCAACTTATCAAATGCTTTACTAGTTGCTAGAAATTACAGAGAAGTAGAAAAAACTTGTAAAGATTTAAAACTTCAGAAATCCAAAGGAGACGTTCTATCCTGCCCTATCAGGTTCCTGTGAGTCAGAATCAACTCCATGGCACTGAGTCTCAGAGAAATTAAAATAAAATTTAAAAATCCACTGCTATTATATCATTCTGACTCACATAAACTAGAGTAGACAAGCCCCATGGAGTTGTAATCTTTAGTGAACATAGACTGTCACATCTTTTTCTATCAAGCAGCTGATGGTTCCAAAACATCCCAACTTTTCGGTTTGTGGTCAAACTTTTAACTAATTGAGCCTCTGCAGTTCCTTAAAGGAGTAGCACTCATCATATCAATAATGCCTTTGGAGTTTTTGTGGTAACGTGTAGGTAAAAGAGGTACCTAAATAAGTGTTATGAAATAAATTGTATCTCTCTTAAATATGGTGTTTTCCTGAAAATAAGACAGGGTCTTATATTTATTTTTCCTCAAGAAGACACCCTAGGGCTTATTTTCAGGGAATGAGCTATTTCTTTTTTAAGTACAGTACAACAATCTACATTTATTCATATGTAGTTAAGTTGTCTTCTTCTGGAACGTCATCCTAACTTTCCAAACCCTGAATTCCATCCTGAATTTCTTGCAACTCTATTTCCCTAAGAGCCATTGGCCCCAATCTCTTATATCCAGCAATAGAGCTCTCATTAAATGAGCAGCTCTTATCCATATAACCTGCTCAGAGTGCAGTGGTAACCACACTGTCAGTGATTTTATCCATGAATTCTTTACGCAAATCATGACTTCTTTCAGGCTAGGCTTCACAAAGTTTCCATGCTGAATTCTTATCTATTTTCAATGTAGTCATTAATTTCCATGTGCAAATGGTGTATGAATGTCTTGTTTATTGCAATATCAAGAGTTCGCAGATAGGTCATGATGGGGCAGATGAAAAGGGCTGCCTGTCTTCATCACCTTATCCTTGGGGGACGGACAACAGAAAAGTGGGGACAACAGAAAAGTGGGTGAAGGGAGATATCGAGCAGTGTAAGACATAAAATAATAATAAAGGGGGGAAGTGAGGAGCTGATACCAAGTAGAATGCAAATGTTTTGAGAATGATGAGGGCAACAAATGTACAAATGTGCTTGACACAATGGATGGATGTATGGATTGTGATAAGAGTTGGATGAGCCCCCAATAAAATCATTTTTAAAATAATAATTAAAAAAAACGCATCTTTAAAAAAAAATGAGCCCCGATGGCGTAAGTGGTTGAGGGCGGGACTGGGCCCCACGGACTTGGAGTTCAAATCCAGCAGCAGCTCTCAAGAGCAGCACTGGGTAGCTCCCACGACCATCAGAAGGCAGTAGATGCCCCCCCCCAAAAAAAAAAAAAAAAGAACACAAAAACTCCCTCCTTTTCCATCAAACCTGGAGAACTGGATGATACCAGGCTACTAACCATTTTGACCAAAGATGCCTTAGATAATTTTGATCAAAAGGGGAGAGATGTAGTAGATAAGTTCAAATTCAATTTCAAATGTTAGACTTGCTGGAGTAACAGAAGATGGTTGAATCCCTAAAATGATTGCCTTAAGAAAACCTATAAATCTTAAAATTAAAATACCCTCCTCCCAAATCATTGAAAATGGGCAATAGGAAAAAGAAGTAAGAAAATGAGTAACAGTTTAGCTTCATGAAGAAAAAAAGGTCTGTCTTGAGCATTCTTTTTTTTTTTAATCTACATGACACGAAATTGACCACAGAAACTCCAAAGAATGGATACTGACCTGAAAGGGCAGAGATGTTAATCAGAAGGCAATAAGTCACAAAGAGAAGGTAAGAATGGTTGACAACTTGGGGAGTAGAATTACTATCACTAAGCTGTACATGTAGAAATTGTTGGATTGGTATATGCTTTGCTGTGTATATAATCAACAACAAAATGATAATTTACAGAAAATAAGGAAATAATGAAAATGTATGCACAAAAGGAATTAATAACTTCAAAGCAAGATCTAAATTTTTATGAAAATTATTAAAAAAACAAAATGCTGAATGAAAATTTCAGGAGAAGAAAATGCTCACTAACAGAACATTTTTGAAAGGGAAAATGGGTCATATTGTTAAACTAAATTTATACAAACTGACACAAAGATAAATTGAAAAGAGGAACTTAAATGTAGCTAGATAGCCAAAATCATGTACCTGAATGAATTCTCCTGTCTACTTTATCCAGATGTTGCTTGTCACGAACCTCATGTCCAACGAGGCTGTGGGAGGCAGCGGTGTGCCTCAGTTCTTCTTTCCTTGCTTTTCTCTCTTTTTCTTTTTCTCTATCTTTCCCTTTACTGTGAGACTTTTCTGCATCTTGTTCTCGATGTTTGTATCTTTCTCTTTCTCGATCTTTTGTGTCCTTTTTTCTTTCCTTGTGTTTTTCTCTGTCCTTCTCCCCATGAGGACTCTCCTTGAATACATGCGCATCCCTTTCATTTGTCCTTTCTTTATACTTGTCTCCATCTTGATCTTTGTGTTTACGATCTCTGTATTCCAGTAGGTCAATTTCAGACTCTCTATGTAGTTTCTTTTCTTTATGTTTCTTTTCTTCTTTTGGACTATCGGACTGTGCAATTTAAAACAGGTTAAGGGTTAACTTACTTACCAGGAAAGAAAAATTTACACAGGGCTTTTACTATCTAAACATAAAAATCATATGCATTCTAAGGGTCTTAAAAAACACCATCACCACTCAAGACAGAATGGGTGTATAAGCAAATATGGCAAAGAAAGCTGATGGTGGCTGGCTATTAAAAGATATACCATCTGGGGGTTAAAGGCTTAAAGCTAAACAAACAGCCATCTAGCTCAGAAAAACAAAGTCTACATGGAAGAAACATAACGGGGCTGAGCCCCAGTGGCGTAGTGGTTGAGTGCGGGACTGCGGCCCACAGGTTTGGTGGCTCAAATCCAGCAGTGACTCTCCAGGAGCAAGGCTGGGTAGCTCCCATGACCACCAGAGGGCAGTGATGCCCCCCCCAAAAAAGAAGCATACCAGCCTGTGTGATCACAAGGTGTCCATAGGATCAGGTATCAGAAGATCAAAAGCAATTATATCAGAGTGGAGACCCAGAACCCATCTATAGACAATTGGACATTCCCTCACAGAAGGGTGACACAGAAGGGACAATTCATCGAGGGTGCAGTATAGCACCAATGAAATGCACAGCATTCCTCTGGTTCTTTAATGCTTCTTTCCCCTACTACCATTACCCCAGTTCTACCTCTAGCTAGCTAGCCTGGAATACATACAGATCGGTGCTTTCAACACATGGATTCCAGAACAGATAAAACCCTCAGAAACAGTAATGGGAGTAGTGATACCATGAAAGTGCAGGAGAGAAAAAAGGGGAAACTGATAATAATGATAGATGTAGTATAACCACCCCACCACCCACCAGGGGGATAAATAACAGAAATGTGAATAAAGGGATACAATAAATGGTATAAGATATTGAAAAAAGAAATAACAATAATTTCTTAAGGGTTCACAAAGTGGGTGGATTGGGGAAGGAGGGTAAAAAGAGCAGCTGACATCAAAGGGCTCATGTAGAAAGATAATATTTTGAAAATTATGATGGCAACATATGTACAAGTTTGCTTGATGTAATTACTTTAGGAATTGTTACAATATCTGTAAGGGCCCCCCAAAAAACTCTTTTTTAAAAAAAATAACATCTCATTGGGAAACATACTTAATATTACTTATATGAACCCCTATGGGGAGAATGCACACTACATTATGCTCCTAAGTTAAGGTAACCAGATGTCCTGCTTTTTAACAATTTAACAACGTCCCCCGGGATTTTAAAATTAAAATAAATATATTACAATACTATTTTTGCATACTATGAAAATTTTTTTGCTCCATTTAGACCAAATTTTTAATCAAGAACACCCCCCCCCTCCCCTGGTCAATGGTGTCCCACTTAAAATCTGGTCACTTTATGCTAAGTGGACATTTTTGACCTAGTTTCTATCCAGCCCTTTATGCTATAGACAGCCATGACTTTAGACTCTGTCCTTTTGAGGTATATGACATACTTTATAGGCCACCAGAACATTCTCATTTTGAAACCCCACTAAGCAAATAGGATTGTACCTTAAACTTGCCTGTAGCAGGTTTAAGGAACTGATCATACTCCCTAGGACGTAAGGCTGAAATGCCCCAGCATGAGAAGAAAATGACTGCTATCCCAAGGCTAGAGACTTGGAGGTCCTTGTGTTGCGGTTTTGCAATAACCTGATGAACTCAGGACTACCATATATTTGCTACTTGCACACTCTTTTGACTTTTTTTTTAACCTTTTCAAAATCATTTATTTGGAAGTTCGTACAACTCATCACAATCCATACATCTATCCATTGTATCAAGCACATTTGTACGTGTGTTGCCATCATCATTCTCAAAACATGTTCTTTGTACTTGAGCCCTTGGTATCAGCGACTCACATATTCCCCTGTCTCTCTGTCTTCCCTCCCTCATGAACCCTTGATAGTTTATAAATTATTATTATTATTTTGGCATGTCTTAAACAGTCTGATATCTCCCACTTTTCTGTTGTCCGTCCCCCATGGAGGAGGTTTTATGTAGATCCTTGTGATCCTTTCCCCCTTTCTAGCACACCTTCCCCTTACCCACCTGGTAATGCTAATCTCATTATTGGTCCTGAGGGATTTATTAGTCCTGGATTACCTGTGTTTCCAGTTCTTATATGTACCCGTGTACATCCTCTGGTCTAGCCAGATTTGTAAGGTAGAACTGGGATCATGAAAGTGGGAGGAGGACGCATTAGAGGAAACTTGTAAGTTTCATTGTTGCTACACTGAACCCTGACTGCTTGTGTCCTCCCCGTGATCCTTCTGTAAGGAGATGTTCAGTTGCCTATAGATGGACTTTGGGTCTCCACGCTGCACACCAGCCGTCACGCTCACCCCCTACCGCCTACCCCTATTCACAATGATATAATTTTTGTTCTTTGATGCCTGGTTCCTGATCTTATCGACCCCTCATGAGCACACAGGCTGGTTTGCTTCTTCCATGTGGGCTTTACTGCTTCTCAGCTGGATGACTGCTTATTTCTCTTCAAGCCTTTAAAACCCCAGATGCTGTATCTTTTGATAGCCAGGAACCATTAGCTTTCTTCACCACTCATATGAGCTTGTCTTAAAACAAGCAGTGATCTAAGTGAGGTGACAGCATGGAAGGAACAAACTAGTCTTTATGATCCAAAGATAATAAGCAATATAATCTAAGACCAGAGGACGGAAACAGGATCAGTGTAAATTCTGAGCACTCAGTTTGTAGAAGGCTACAACTGACATTGAAAGCCCAAATTCCATTTGCAGGATCCCCACGTGGAATAAGCTTCCAGGGAATTCTCTCTTACCATTCAACAACTTATCCTATTTTCCCTTTTGACACATTTAAAATTTGGTCTGGTTTTTATTTTCTGTTATCTGTTCAAAAAAGTTTTTACAATGTATTATTTTGTTAATTTTGCTCAGTTTTTTCCCCGTTGTTTTTTGGTTTTTCATGCTTTTCTTTATATGAAATCAAGGAGGGGGGGCTGAGTCCCAGTGGTGTAGTGGTTGAGTACGGGACTGCGACCCATGGGTTTGGCGGTTCAAATCCAGCAGCAGCTCTCCAGGAGCAAGGCTAGGTAGCTCCAACGACCACCAGAGGGCAGTGATGCCCAAAAACAAAAACAAAACAAAACAAAAAAAGAAATCAAGGAGGGATAGTAACTGGATTATTAGTTTCTTATACCTCTAGCAGGGGAGGTTGGTGGGAAATGAGGAATTACTATTGTATACCAAAAAAAGAGAAAATGCTCTAAAATTCCCTGGAGTGATGATTACACAACTCTTTTAAATATGTTTAAATACAGAATTGCATAATATGTAAACTATAAATTAATAAAACTGTTAAAATATTAAAGAAAAAAGTTACTAAGACACCAACTGCCTGGGTTCTAATAAAGACATAGGTCCTAGAGCTGGTTCTTTCCCCACTCACCTGGTAGCAATGGGAAATGTAGCAGCAATAACCTCAGGGGGATTATATTTCAATCCCCAGACTCCCTAGTCATTTTTACACTCTCACCTCACCACCACTGCAAACCCTTAACCAAGAGGAGCAATGCAAGATTCCGAAGTGGCCTTTGGGCATTCCTGAACCATAACAGAGGACCCAATGAGCTGGTGAGGAAGCAGAGATGGACTGGACTCATCAGTCACCCGAAGAAATCACATATAATCCATACCATAATTTCAATACACTCCCAAAACTTATTATAATGGCTTTATCTTTAAGTGAAAAACTCCTCTGAAAGTAGCCACAATGAAGGTTGTACAGTATTATAAAATAGGTAAAACTGTCAAAAGAAACCAAATAAATTCCATATGGATCCAAAGTTAAATCTGTAAAGTATATTACCCAAAGATGTTTTTTCAGGTCGTCTGCTTTCCATGTATCATCTTTTGTTCTTCTCTGAAAAGGAAATGATAAAGTTAGACATTTTAAAGAGTTTTAAATAACTAATTTTATATGTTCTAGTAAGCTACCCGTTTATTAAGACTTGGATTGGTGTCAAGGAATTTGTTTAACGTTTTAATGGGAATTAGCTGATCATCAATTTCACACTCAATAATTTATACACAATTTGCTACAATTCATCCATTAAAATCCTCTCAATCGCTTATCCCGCTTTTTCCCTGCTTCCTGTTTCCATTGCTCCTTGTTTCCTCAGCCTCTGAACTTTGTCCTTGGATATATGATAACCTTTTGATCTTAAGCATCTTATTTTCCTAACATGGGGATAAGTTCCATTCCAGACTGAACGGGTGACTGACTACAGACTATAGTCTTGGGCATCCTACCAGTCTCTAGCTGACCAGTAGGCCTGCTCTATTTTATGATTTAGAGTCCAGTTCTTTATTTTTTCCCACCCTATTATAATGTGATCCTTTTCAGAGCAGTTAGTCGTGGTAGTCAGTCACCACTGATCTCAGGGTTGTGGAGACTGATGTCTGTATAGTCCATTCGTCCATTTGACTGTTTCCATGTACTTTTAGATTTTCATCACTCTTCTTTCCTCTGGGAATATTTGCACCTTAGATATGTGTTCATGAGCTTTTAAGACTCCATTCATTACCCAAGTAGGATGTACAACACTGTCCTTGTGAATTATTCTGTCAATTGACTTTGCGTTTCCAGAGCCAGTGGTCCTGATTCCCCATGCCCAGTGACTCATTTCTTTAATGGGTTTGGTGATATTTAACAGTTTCATAATTTGCCCCGAGTATGCTCTACTACTTTCATGGATATATTTACAAATAAGGTCAATACATACATACAAAGACCTTCTGAGATTATATACATATGTGTATATATATCCTAATATCTTTGAACAAAGATTGCACTCTCCCTCCCACGTCTGTTCAGCCTATGTGTCTAAGTGTCTATTTGTAGAGCCCCATCATGGCAGGATGATGTAACAGCCTTTTCCTCTGTTGCCTTTAATTCTTGCAAGCCTCCATGTCTTTCCCTGCCCACCGTCAGTGTTTCCTAACCTCCCTTTTACTATATATTGCCATTCCCCATGAGCCAAGTTAACCCTGGTCTACCCTATAGTCTACCCTGTGAATTCTCCTCTACCCCTTCCCCTCTGACTCCTGATAATGACCAAAGAATGTTTCGGTGTGAAAAGTCTTTTCTTGACCTTTTACAAGAGTGGACTCATGCAAATTTGTCCTTTGGTCATTGACTTATTTCACTAAGCATAATGAATTATTGATATAGTAAAAAGTATTTATCTCTATTTATAAATAAAAAGTATGTACTACCTTATTGGGATAAGGTAATAGCAATACAAATTAACAAAAATAAATTCCCTGGTCTGAAATTATACAGAATATACTCCTTTGGCTACATCAAAACCAATTAAAGTCACAAAAATAAAAGAAAAAAAGAAACTTATTAACAGCTGATGCTATACAGATGATCCAACCTTACTGAAAGTGAGAAGGACTCGAAGCCCTTGCTGGTAAAGATCAAGGATTGCAGCCTTCCGTATGGATTGCAACTCACGACGAAGGAAACCGAAATCCTCACAGCTGAACCATTAGGCAACATCATGATTAATGGAGAAAAAACTAAAGTTACCAAGGATTTAATCTTGCTTGGTTCCACAATCACTGCTCCTGGAAGCAGTAGGCATGAGACCAAATGATGTATTGCACTGGGTAAATCTGCTACACAAGACCTCCATGTGCTTGAAAGCAAGGATGTTATTTTTGTGAGCTAAGGAATACCTGACTCAAGCCATGGTATTTTCAATCACCTCATATGCATGCGAATAGGACTGATGCATTTTAATTATGGAGGTGGAAAAGAACATTGAAAACACTGTGGACTGCCAGCAGAACAAACAAAATCTGTCTTGGAAGACGAAAGAAGTACAGCCAGACTGTTCCTTAGAGTCAAGGACGGTGAATCACAGTCTTAAATTCTTTGGATGTTAGCAAGAAATAGCTGGCACTGGAAAGGGTCATCATGCTTGGAAAAGAAGAGCATGAGGGACAAAGAGGAAATGCCTGAAGAAGATGACTTGGCACGAAGTGGCAACCCTGGTGGGTTCCCACTGGCTCAAATGTAACAACTGTGAAGGTGGCATGGAACCAGGCAGTGTTTCATTACGTTGTGCGAAGGAAAGCTTGACAGAACTGAAGCACAGCGATATCCTAACATAATGTCAGGTAGATAATCACAGAAAGCACAGAATGGCTGAGCCCCGGTGGCGTAGTGGTTGTGCGCGGGACTGCGGCCCACTGGGACGGAGGTTCAATTCCAGCAGTGGGACTGGGCCTCCTACTCCCACCACCGGAGAGCAGTGATGCCCAAAACAAAAAAAAAAAGAAAGAAAGAAAGAAAGCACAGAATGAATATCTAATGGAGGAAGGCCATGTAATGTTTTCATTTTACACTGAAACCTGCGGGAGCCAGACCTCAAGGCAGCTGCCCCTTTTCTGGGTCGAGTAAGTTTTCTGCTTCAACACGGTGCAGTCTTACTACCTTTCGATTACTCTCGAATAGTGGAACATAGTTTAGTTTTGTTTACCTGACCTTTGCAATGCAGTGATTTGCTTGATGTGGACTCAACTAGCAACAGTCCTCCATTTTGTGATGTATTCTGAACTCTAGTCCACTGCCTAGACTTAATACCCCATTTTGGAGTGAGTCGTCTCTTATATTAATGAGGTAAGATTAAGTGGGGTGTAT